>OZ023236.1:3261432-3456508 GCA_964006365.1 Trididemnum miniatum
CCAAGCTGAGTGATGTGGCTCACGCCTATTGTGGTAGCCTCATAGACTGGGGTGATTTCCTAATGACAAAAAAGTGTTTTCAGGCAATCAAGGCTCTTCGATCTAATGACGACATCTACATAACTAAGCCCCATAAAGGTTCTGGTGCTGTCATTCTGAACAAGAATGATTACAACCGCAAGATGGGGATCATTCTCAACGATATCACCAATGTCCTCAACCTTGGATTAGTCGACAGCAATGACAACACTGCCAAAATTGAGTCGCGCATACAACGACGGCTCCTACGACTAAGGAAAGACAACCTTATTTCCCAAAATGTCTACGATGCTATCCGGCCAACTGGTTCCCAGCGACCACGCATGTACGGTCTACCAAAAACTCACAAGAAAGATGTACCATTACGACCGATTTGTCCATGACTGGATCAGCTCAGCACCATCTGGCAAAATGGCTTACCTCCATTCTCAACCCCGTTCTCCAACAATTTTCTGTTAACTGTGTACCTGACTCGTTCACGTTTGTGAAAGAGGTCAACGGCTTTACCTTTCCTCCCTCTTCTGTTTTCCTCTGCTCTTTCGATATATCCAGTCTATTTACTAATGTTCCGCTTGCTGAAACAATACAGATCTGCGCTGACTCTCTCTACAATGACTTCCTTACACCACCACCTCTCCCACGCAACGTCTTTGTTGATCTGATGCATCTAGCCACTTCTTCCGTGGAATTCAGTTTCAATAACAACATGCATCGCCAAATTGATGGCGTGGCAATGGGTTCACCGCTTGGTCCAGCGTTAGCAAATATTTTTGTCGGCAACCAAGAAATGAAGTTATTTAGCAACACCAACAAACCGTTAGCGTATTTTCGCTACGTTGATGACACTTTTGCTGCTTTCAACAATGAAGACGACTGCAACAACTTCTTTACTCGTCTTAACTCTCTACACCTCTCTCTACGCTTTACCCAGGAAAAAGAATCTAACTCTTCCCTTCCCTTTTTGGACGTCTTGGCAGAAAGGCAAAATTCTGATTTTTTAACTTCAGTATATAGGAAACCCACTTTTCCGGGCCAGTACCTCCGCTGGAATTCCTTTAGCCCCACCAAGCGGAAAACCAATCTGATCTCCACTCTGATACACAGAGCTTTCATGATCTGCTCGAAAAGCAAACTGGAGCCGGAATTAAACAAAATTCGATCAATCTTGACTAGTAACGGCTACCCTGAAGACGTAATCACATCGACTTTTCAACGCAAGCTCAAGCAACTTAATGCCAGACTGATCCACTCAGCAGACAAGTGCCTGGTATACCTGCCTGTCCCATGGCTAAGGAACGTTTCGACGAGGTTCGAAAAACAAATCAGCTCTGCAGTCAAACGCTGCTACTTTGCCGTCGAACCACGTGTTGTTTTTACAACCCGACAGCTCTTGCCCTCTACGAAGAATGACGTGTTGCCTTCCCATCATTGCAGCAATCTTGTTTACCTATTTGTGTGCCACTGTGATAGTCGGTACGTTGGTCGCACGTCCCAACGTCTTCAAGAGCGTATCAAACAACACATCCCTTAAATTCACCATTTCAACCAGCCGAAAAAGCCTTCCTCGTTGGTGTAAAGCCAACAGTTCTCCTCGGCAATTTCATGAGTCTGCTATTGGTCAACATCTTCTTGATAACCCCGAATGTGCTTCTCATTACAGTGATGACAAATTTCCAATTCTTGCCCGAGGTCGTTCTCTCTTTCATCTCTCCGCCTCAGAAGCTACTTTTATTAAATCTCTCAAACCTATCCTCTGCAAACAAAAAGAATTCGTATTTCTTTGCAACTATCTTAACTTTTTCCCTTTGACTTTCTAGCCAATCAGAGCTCTTCTTGAAGATTTCTATTGGCTACTTCTAACTAACCAATCAGAGCTCTCTATTTCTAACCAATCAGAACTCTTTCTTTTCCTTTATAAATCAGTTCGGTTCACTTATTCTTCATTCTGACGATTTCCCCTGAAGAGTGTCAGATGAAAAGCTTTGGGAAAAAGGAATCTACTACTTCAAAACTAGAAAAAGAAAATCAGCAATTTTTATTGTCTTGATTTAAGCATTCCTAATATTCAAAAAATTGTAGAAGATCAGGCCTATTACTGATCAGCACTTACCCAGCAGCGCGCAGGTCATGAGGATCCAGATGACCACATAAGAGGAGACGACGTCAAATAACAATAGAGCTCGACCAGAATGATTGAGGGGGGAGAATATACAAAATGGGGAGTGTTTGGAACGCATGTATGCCATTTTGTGGGGCGGCACGGTGACAAATGGAATTATAGCAAATATGAGAGCAACTAGAGATGCCATCATGATGCAGAGAAGGGAGAGGAGAAAACGATGTGATGCGGTGTAGAGCATGGGTTTTTGAATCAACACAAACCTGCGCAAAATAGTGATAAATCGCTCTGCAAAAAATCGTAGCCTTACCTTCACGGGCGGAATCAGGAGTTTTTAGGGGCGAAGCAGTAAATAAATGTTTTTGCAGTTTTGTGAGTCTAAAATTTTGGAATAAGCAATGCACTGTAGGCCTAATGAAATGTATTCAAGCCACCAAAATTATGCGTTAAATGCATGCACCGTATCGAAGCTACCATGCAGGATCTATCCGCGTTACTGCAAGCCATAGGCCTATGTTGCTGACGGTGAGTTTCGGCGATATAAAATACATTCCCAATGTTTCCTGATAGCGGTGGCAATGAAAGTTGACCGAGTTGCTATGTTGGAGACGAAGATGATCGAGTCTCATAGAGAAGACTTTCGCCCTGTGGCGACCCCGATTAGGAAAAGCCCAAAGAGGAAGAAGCGGTGGCAATGAAACCCAAGCAGTGATTGCCCTCGATATAGGGTAGAGGTGAGTTAAAGCTGCTGGAACAAATAAAGGGTTATAAAAAGATCTAGGGGTAGTTCTCCTCTAGCTCTTGAGTTAAAATTGCAAAGAAAGTCACAAAATACCAAAAAACGACATTTACAACGCAATAGTTGCATAGTAGTTGCAGAGGCGGATCCAGAAAGTTTTGGTGGGGGGGGTGTAATTTTGAAGTAGGTTGAATGTTAACTAAATGCAAAGACGTTTAAACCCGGAAACGGGCCAAAATAAGCCCTTTGAATATGTTTCATGTCAGGGGCGCATTCAGAATTTCTTTCAGAGAAGGGGCTCCAACTTTCGTCACTTTTTCAAGTGTAGTTTTTCCCGGCAGAGTTAGTCTTAAGCAAGTTAAGTAACAAAAACAACTCTAGGGGGGTCTGGGGGCATGCCCCTCGAAAAAGTTTTGAAAATTTGCATCCTGTAATGGCCGTTTTAGTGCTTTTTGAACAATTTTCAGGCAAAGTTAGTTTATATTTTTGGCCCCTAACTTTGAGTGCTTCACCAAATATGATGCATTTTGTTCGCACAGTTTTGATTATGCGTGCTTAAGGCGACTAAGGCTTATTGTTACGAAGAGGTTCGAAATTATGGAAAAATTTTAAATATCTAAAGCATGGTTGAAAATGGCTGGTGGGGGGGGGGGATGCATACACCACATCCTCCCCCCTGGATCCGCCCCTGAGTAGTAGTAGTTTATTGTTCTTTTACTCGCTTTAATTCACAATAAACAAACACAGGTAAACTATTTAATTACAAAATCAAAGAACGAAACTAGCATGCAGGGAGCATCGAATAACCGCAAGGTTTTCAAGTCAAGATGCTCTGTCGGGTGTAAGACGTGATAAGAAACTACTCGTAAGTCCAGCTAATTGATCTTTATATTATAAATTCGCAAAATAAAGACATACAAAGAAGAAAAAAAAGGAAAAAACAAACGAAGCAAAATGAAGATAGTTTGAAATGGAATAGCCAGGGTAAAGCAAGCGAAAGATACATACGTAATTGTGTAACACTCAGATGGCATTTCAAAGACAATTTAATATCTACTTAGCTGTCACACTATCGGTGCGGGAGGTCTGGGGTTCGATTCCCGGGCCGGTCAAATCGGCACAGCGTCGCCAACGACTCGCCACCGTTGCGACGTTTCTTCGGAGCTGTGTAGCCCAGGCTAAGCCGCGGAGATGGGCCCCGCAACTCGTTACACGCTTCGGCGTAATGCGACGAGTATAATGAAGATTTGATTTTTTTTAGCTGTGTTGTAGTCGAGACCATTTGCTTCGAGACCAAGACCTGATAATTTTTTCGAGATCAAGACCGGCTGCCTTCCGAGACCTTTGGTTCGAGACCAAGACCGAGACGGCAATCATTCGGCCTCTTAAAAATAAATCTATAGCACCAAGTTGAATCAATTTTTTTATTTCCCAAAAAATACAGTTGCATTCTAAATACATAAGAATTTCAAGCTTTCCGAAGAGAGCCATGCTCTCTGTGGTCTCATTATTAGCCTGCTTGCACTACAAATTCTCTCCACCGGAGCCAAAGAAGCGGGTACACATAGTGTATGAGTGGAGGGTGTAAAAAGAGCAGGGAATTCACGCCTTTTCTCTTGCCAAAATTCAAAAGTATTTGAAGGCACTGTCATTGCTGAAACTTCGTTCAAATATTTGTTAAGCAGCGCCCTCGGTGTTGCCTTTGCCGTTTCTTGGTTGTCTTTTGCTGCCATATTTAGCAAAAATGTTTGGTAGGCTAACTAACGAACCCAAAAAACAGCTTTTTTTCGTCGTTGTTCATACCTCCGAGGAAACACCCTATTACAACGGAACTGATGGTGTCTGTAAACGTAAAGCAAGCTGCTCCAAACTTGCTCCCATTGTCTCTTTGTTTTCTCTGTTCTTCTTCTCACTTCCAGACAGTTATAATAGAACTTTATATTACTGCCTTGCGAGACCGAGAGAGTGAGAGACAATCGTAAAAACAAAATTTGCCTGTTCTCACAAATTTATTCATATTTAACTTCACCAGCAGCATTACAACCAATTCATTTCATATTGACTGTGCGTGTGGCACGCACATTAGCCCGAGCGCTTTGTAACCACAGAACAGTGGTTTTCCAAGCTCATTTTACCAGTTTTCAAGGTGAATTTCGCTTGTGTATCCTGCTTCAAGACTAGTGAGATTGTTTCATCAGCAAGCTGCAATACCTACGAAGCTCAAAATCTAAGGGTGCACATGTGCACTTTGTTGACATAGCGAAAACAAAAATTAAGCCTATTACATTGTGCATGAAAGACCAAAAAATCCCACTGTCTCATTGGGTCAAAGTCAGAAATGTTTAGCAAAAGTTAAATGAGATGGGCGGCCCCAACACCACAAAAAATGGAAAGAAACCCCAAACTAGCAAAGTATTTTACTACACAAGTCCGTGTATTGGTGGTATGAGTGATGCTGATGAATTATGATGATTTCTTATCCTCCTGTCGGTAGAAAGCGATGGAGGCACTAAACGTAAGACGAATTCAGACTCGCTTAGGAGTTGCCGTTGTTTTCTAGTTGACTTTTGCTTCTGATTTTTTTAATTTGCTGCTTGTTAGGTTCCACCAAGCAGAGATAATTATCAGGAAGTATCTTATCCAAGGATGCAACAATGAGACTTGGGTTGGAGCTAACCATTAACTTTGCAATCATGGTCGTAACTCGTAGCAACAACAACGCTCCTAACCACTGCGCCATGCTGTCGACAATGTGCATGAAAAGATTATTGCACTCTTCTCATGATATGCTTCTCAGAACTCTTATGGTCTTAGAACGAGTAACGTAACCTAGAACCCTCTGGTCCACCAGCACTCATTTCAATACAGCCTGTTTATAATAAAAATATGTCGCCATTTGTAGTGTACTAACTCCATTGTAAGCTATTATGTGGCCTTCTTAAGCTTGTACACTGCATCAATATGATGTTATAATCTTTCAATAACGCTGAAATGATTTTTGAATCGCTCCTTCAAATATTCAAAAATGCATCATTTTTAGAGTTGACCCAGGAAGTTCGTTGTGGATTTGAACAAGGTTTTAAGTTGCACACTTTTCATACTGTTTTAGAAGTGTTAGTTATAGCTTGTAGCATATTTTTGAAGGGGACTCACTTAGAACTAAATTTTAAACCCCCCCTCCCTATTATAACATTTGAAAACAAACGGGGATTTCGCTTGCTACTTTTCGTTGCGATTTTTCGCTGCGCGTAGGTGATCACACGTAGTGAGTAGCTCGCGCGATTAACTCGCGCGTGTGATCTGGGGGGTTATTACAGGATGCTCGTTGGGCGGTTTGCGAGCTCGCAAACTTCTCGGTAAAATTTTTTTTCTCGCTAACGCGCTTTTTGGGAATACAGGATTTCCGAGCTGGCGCACTCGCTGGGCAAGTAGCGAGAAAAAATGAGCACGTGAAGTTACCGAGCGACAATTTCATACACAACTAGCCATGGCAGAGCGCTGTTTTTTAGGTGATACATAGTTTATGCTCAATAGCTAGTACCATGGGCGTCCGCAGAGGGGGGGCGCTTGCCCCCCTGGATTTTGGATGGGCGTTATTAATTTGACTGATTACAACATACAGTAACGTCAAGATTGATTTTAGATGATTTTTTTCTGTAATAGTTGAACCAATTTGGATGATGTGAGGACAGAATAAACTAGCAAATTAAAATATTTATTAGCTTTCTAAATAAACACAAGGTCATACGAAACACCCAATATGGATTTCGAAGCAAAGTATCAATCAATCATGTTCTCATTAATGTGGCAACAAACATATTTGATAATATCAATAGTAACAAGTATTTGGGCTTAATTTTTCTTACCTAACCAAAGCTTTCGCTACTGTTAAGCATAATATTCTTCTTTCTAAACTAGGTCATTACGGTATCCGGGGCCAAGCAAATAATTTAATTCGTTCATTCTTGAATAGAAAGCAATACGTGTCTATCAATGAAAAAACTTCTTTATTAACTAACAGCTTCGGGGTCCTACAAGGATCAATCCTGGGACCATTACTAATCTTACTGTATATTTATGACTTACCCTCATCCGTTAATTGTACGCCAAGGCTCTTTGCCGACGATACTTGTCTAGCTCTCTCAGACAGAAACCTAACATCTTTATCTTCCCTTAATCAATAATGATCTTCATAACATATCCGGTTGGTTTAGAGCCAATTTACTGACAGTAAACCCTTCAAAATCTGATGCATTAGTTATTTCGCCGAAACTCAACAAAGCATTTCCTGCTATTAAAATCTCAATGAACAACTCACCTATTTCTCTGAGATACAATGTCAAGTACTTAGGAGTAACAATTGACTCGAGCCTAAAATTCGACACCCACATCTCAACCATAGCACACACAACTTCTAGAGCCGTATGTATAATTTCAAAACTTCGTCACTACATGCCTACAAATGCATTACTAAAGATTTATCACTCCCTCATCCACTCGCAGCTGCTTTACGGTTTGCCCGTGTGGGGTTCTACCTATACATCTTACCTCAACAAACTAATCACAATCCAAAACAAGGTGGTGAAACTGATAGGTGGAGATGGTTTATTAGACAGCCGTTCTCCCTTCAATTCGAAATTTAAGCTCCTTAAACTTCCCGATCTCTATACTCTACTGGCAAACTTGTCCACGCCCATTTTAGTGATAAACTGCCATCCTCACTCTCCAATTATTTTACGCTTACCAGCCTGGTATCGCACAGAAGCACAAGATCAACCCAAACCCAAAAAAACTTTTATACATACCTCGCTACTCAACCTATCGGCTTCAAAGATGTACAAAGTATCAAGGAGTGAAAATTCGAAATGACATTCTTCTAGACATTCAAAATTCATCGTCAAAATTATTTACAACCTAATTCAAGAAATATCTCCTTCAAAACTACGACTAGCTTATACCATTTAAAATTTATGACAGGATAATACGCTGTTGCTGATGTACTAATTGGTCTTTAGCAAAAATTAGAAGTATAAAAAAATTTCCTACACTGGTTCATTGTACGAGAGATCCTGAGAATTTCTTCTGATCGATTAAAGGGTGGCAGCTGACTAGATGACCAAACGGTCCACTCATTGTCTCTCTGCGGCCATACATTCTATCTGCAATTACTGCACTACACTTTTATTTATCCGCAAATAAACTAAAAACTACTACCTCACAACAATCCTATACATACCGAGCAGTTAGCGAGACATGAAACCCGATATTTGGGCGCAGACATTTGGGCGCGAGGCATCTGGGCGCAGACATTTGAGCGCAAGACATTTGGGCGCGAAATGCGTTGCAGCGCACTTTTTACAATCATCTTTCTACCTCCTTAAAAAATTTTATCAACAACATTTTTACAAAAATTTATATTTGCAACCGCGCTGGTAAGTGTTATAATTTTTTCCAATTTCTTAATTACGAGAAGTAATAAGCGAACGAACCAATTGATGTATATTTACGAAAACTAAGCAAGAAAAACTAATGTGTACTCAAAGTTAAGTTACCGATAAGCAAAAACGTATTTCTATGTTTAATTAATTGCATAATTTGAAGGACTTCACGAAAATTATTTTGTGTGATAAAAAACAAACGAAGGTTTTGGATTTATGCAAGATATTTTTTGTTTGCGCCGATGTTTTTATTTACTTAACCTAAGCTACTTAATTGCTGCAGGAAACAAGCGAGTCAACAGATAGATATAGATTTGCGAAAACTTAGTAAGAAAAATAATGCTTAGTCAAGGTCAAGTTACCGATGAGGGCAAAGACTTACTTAAACGTTTTTAATTAATGTACTATTCGGAGGACATTGCGATAGTTAGATGCAATTCGACAAAAAGAAGAAGCGAAATTGACGTATATTTACGGAAACTTAAGCAAGAAAAACTAATGTGTGGTCAAGGTTAAAATAACCAATAAGCAAAGGCTTACTTCTATGTTTGGTTTGCTTGTTTCCTGCAGCAATTAAGTAGCTTTCGTTGAGTGAATAAAAACATTGGCGCAAACAAAAACTATCTTGCATAAATGCAACACCTTCGTTTGTTCTTTATTGCGCAATATAATTATCGCGAAGTCCTTCGAACTATGCAATTAATTAAACATAGAAATACGTCTTCGCTTATCGGTAACTTAACCTTGACAACGCATTAGTTTTTCTTAAAACGTTTCCGTAAGCGCACATCTCATATTTGGTTCACTTGTTTCCTGCAGCAATTAAGTAGCTTAGGTTAAGTAAATAAAAACATTGGCGTCAACAAAAAATATCTTGCATAAATCCAAAACTTTTGTTTGTTCTTTATTGCACAAAATAGTTATGATTATTGCACAGTCCTCTGAATTATACAATTAATTAAAGATACTGTAGAAATAAGTCTTTGCTTATCGGTTACTTAACCTTGACCACACATTAGTTTTTCCTACTACGTTTTCGTAAGTATACATCGATTGGTTCGTTCGCTTACTGCTAGTCGTTGGTCCTGACGGGCCACACTAAACAGGTAGACTACTGGCTTCAGTGCCTAAGCTGACTGAGTTCTACGCTGTCTTCAACCAACGGCTCTCACTATAACACGAATGAGGCCAATTCACGTTTTAAGGCAACCTTGTTCAGAATTGACATCATAAAACGCAAAAACGACTCAGAATATCCCAGCTCACCAAATCTTCAAAACAGCACTTAACAGCAGTAAATTGTCGTGCTTGTCCGCAGACGTAAAATGAAAAACCAAGGGTGACTGGCAAAGTAGTCGCAGTTGCCATAACTAGAACAAAGGGAAATGTGATCTCATAGCTGTAGCAATAGAATATAAGAGTGCGTCAGTAACATACTGCGGCCCCCATTATGAGGATTCGGTCTTAGCGTCCTCATAATGTAACAAGAAAAGTGAAGGGCGCTGAACTAAAACAACGAAGACACGTCTTTGCCTCTTTGGGCCTACAAAAAGCGCAGTGAAACGAGCACTTGTGCTCATGAAACAACGTAATACAGTAAAATCGGTAAATCAGCACGGCGAAACGTATTCAAAGGGGGTACCGATATCTCGACCTGTCAGGCGGAAAACTCGAGAGGAGCATCTTTGCAAGATCTCGCTCCATTTCGGTAACTTGACGCTCTCCTGTTCTGTTGTCAATGATCGAAACACTAACAATTACATGGCGTACAAGAGCTTTCCCTTTGCGTATCTGTGGGAGAACTCTTAACCACTCGGCCCAGGCAATAGTTACCCCGTTTTTTGAACCCTTGAACCCATCAGGTCCCGAAACTAAAACCATTTGCCCCACCAACAAATTGTCAGTGATATTAAACCATTTCTTCTGTTTCTGCAATTAAGGAAGATAAAATTTTAACCATCTATCCCAGAAGTTTTGAGCGAGTGCCACATTGTATCTGTAGTCTCTGCGTAAGTGATCGGTGCAGTGTGCCTGCCCTATAAGTAAAACTGGGTAAAGTAATGGTGTGAGTAATGATGATGGTGATATGGCATTGAAATCATAAGAATCATCTGATTGTGAGGTAAGGGGTCTGTCGTTGACTAGTCCAGTCGAATTCGAGACATGTGTTTGCAATTCCACCAAGGTGGGCTTGCGCTGAGTAAGGTTGACTGTTTGCAGCAAGGTTTGTTTGAAAACTTTTACCATTGCCTCCCAAGCTCCTCCTTGGGATGGACTATACGGTGGAATGAATTACCAGGTGAGATTTCTTTTCCTGAAGAACGACTGTAATCCTTCTGATTGCAGCAGAGTGGGGAGCACGTGTGCGGCTGCTTTAAAGGTAGATCTGTTATCAGAGTAAATGCTAGATACGGGGCCCCTTAAATCGATAAAGCGCGAAAACGCCAGAATAAACTGTTGAGATCAAGGGAGGTGACTAACTCAACAAGAATAGCTCGAGTCGTCAAACATGTAAATAAAAGACCCCAAACCTTTCTCTCACTTCGAGCTTCTTTGTAGGTAAAAGGTCCTAGATAATCACAACCAGTATTGCCGAACGGTTTCTTGTAATAGTCATTCTAGCAGAAGGAAGATCCGCCATCAGCTGTTGCAGCGGATGAGCTTTTCTGATAATGCATGCATTGCACTTTCCAGTATAATGCCTAACGCTGGATAGAACTTTGACTATCCAGAACTGGCGTCGAGTTAGCATCAACGTGTACTGAATCCTTCCATGAGCACATTCTTCCATCGCCTCCGTGAGCACATTCTTCATGGCAGTGCAAAATCAAAAGACGCGTTAAATAATGCCTAGATGGTAAAACTATAAGGTGCCTTTCGTCAGTTGGTATAGGGGCTTGGTCAAGTCTTCCTTCGATGCGAAGGATGCCATCAGGATATACACATGGTCTCAGACAGCGCAATAACCGCAGCTCTGCAAGATTCTTCTTTTCTGTATCGTTAGTCGCATGACAAGCCAGTTTACTGACAACGTCTTCTAGAATAGAATAGAATAGAACATATTTATTTCGTCGCACCGTAACAAACACGATTCAAGTAGGTACTGTAAATACATTACACAAGTTATTTGCGTAAGCTTGCGACCGGGAAGTTGCGAAGGACCGTGAGGTCATCGAGTCAAGCAACCACCCCATGTCGGCATAAAGAATATTGAAATTTGGAATGAAATGTGTCTTGTCAAACTATTTGATGACTCAGTTGAATTTGTGCGATCCAGATTAATCTTACTTAAACAGCACCGTGGCCTGCTGGTTGCAAACTAGTCAGTGCATTTCTCAACTGGTTGCATTTGCCTGGTGGGGTAATGATTTTATTGGTGACCGTATTTAGACAAAAACTATTCTTTGAATTTTACTTTGAATTCTTTAAATTTTAGAGATTTGATTTCTTTTGAAATTGCATTCCATACTGTAACTTCCTGATACTTGATGGATCTTTGTAGTCTGTTGGTAGGGTACCGGGGAATATGTAAGCGTAATTCTTCAATTGATTGTCTGGTGGTTCGTTGAGTCGTCTCGCAGACTTTGGTAAAATAGTTTAGAAATGGGGTAGGTACTTCTTTTTGGAGACAGCAGTAAACAAATTTGGCAGTTTCGTAAGTATACAAATCGTCTAATTGCAGGACTTTGCATTCTTTGTGAAGTGGCCAAGCGTTATCACGGTAATGAGCTCCGGAAATAACCCTCAATGCTTTATTTTGCAAGGTTTTTAACTTTGTTAGAAAGGAGGGAAAGGTGGCCCCCCAAATTATTATACCATATGTAAGGAGCGGGTGGATCAGGGCATGGTGTAGCTGTAGCAAGGTTTTTCGGAAGAGCACGTGTTTCAGTTTGCGCAATATCCCGACAGACCGTGCCACTTTAACTTCTAAAACTTTGATTTGTTCTTTGAAAAGAAGCTTATCGTCAATGAAGACTCCCAAGTATTTGGCACTGGACACTAAGGTCAAAGAAGTGTCGTTTCTCGCGACATTAAATCTGGTTAGCATATTAGAACTCTTGGCTAGTGTAGGCGGAATAATAAGAATGCAGGTTTTTGAGAGATTTATGGTAAGTTTATTAACAGAGCACCACATATTTAGCCTTTCAAGCTCTTGAGTGATTTTATTTTGCAAATTTAGAGGATTAGGGGCCGATATTAACAAACATGTGTCGTCGGCCCATAATCGGGGTGTACTCTCAACTGCATTAGCAACGTCATTAATATACAAATGGAAGAAGAGTGGACCGAAAGAAAATTGCTGGGGCACTCCATAATTTATGCCTTTGAAATCCGATCGAATTTGATTTATTGAGACGAATTGTTTTCTGTTAGTTAAATACGATCGAATTAATGTATGCGCCATGCCACGGATACCATAGTTACGTAGCTTATTTAATAGAATACTATGTGACAAGGTGTCGAAAGCTTTTTTAAGATCAATAAATACTAGTGCCGTGAGTTGATTGCTATTAATTTGGTTATATGAGGAGTTAACTATATCTAAAATGGCATGCATTGTTGAAACCTTACTTTGAAAGCCATACTGGTTAGCGTGGATTACTTGATGTTGTTTAATAAATTTTATAAGTCGCGCATATATAAGCTTTTCTATAATCTTAGAGAGACATGTCAGAATAGATATGGGTCGATAATTATATGTTTCATCTTTTGCTCCAGTTTTGTAAATGGGGGCAATTCGCGCAATTTTGCAGCTGTAAGGGAAAATTCCCTCGTTAAAGCTATAGTCAATTAACTGATGCAGATAGGGAGTGATTACATGCCTAGCAGCTTTGAAAAAGGAAGAAGATGTATTATCGTGTCCTACTGCTTTGTCTTTGAGCGCCATAATTTGATCAAACACTTCTGTAAGAGCTGGGGGTTCGAAATAAATAGAGGCAATTACTTTTTGTGGAAGAAATCTTCTGGTCTTTTATTCGATATATGTTCAATTTTTTCAGCGAGGTTAGGGCCAATAGTACAGAAGAAATTGTTAAATTCGTTGGCTACAATGGAAGGGTCTTCGGATGGCATTTTGTCAACTTTTACAGTAAAAGGCGCTTCGCGACTGGGTTTGCTAGGCAACACGGATCGTATTATCTTCCAAGTCTCTCGTGCATTTTTTTTGCTTTTAGCTAATTTTGTGTGAGAATGCATTTGTTTCGATAGAGCTTTGATTTTGGTAAGTTTATTACTATATTTGCGAAAAAACAGTTTTTGTGAAGTGCTTCCGTTAATAAAATGCGTTTTAAACATGGATTTTTTTTAATGGATGTGAGAATGCTTTTAGTTATCCATAGTTTCAATGCTAGTTTGGCCTGTTTTCGGCTCTATCGTTTCTGTGGAGCATGTTTATTAATCGTTTCTGCGATGATCTCTACAAATTGGTCGAAAACTGAGTCAAAATTTTTGCAATTTAATGGGAAGTTGAAGTAAGCGGGTCTTTCTAGTTTGCTAAACAAATCTTCATTATAAGCTTCGTTATTGAATTGTCTTTTATCTCGGTATAGGGGCGCAGTAATGTGCTTACGACTTGCTTCAAAATTGCTTATTTTACACGCAACTATATAGTGGTCAGTCATTGGACTTCGAATAACACAGGGGGTTATATGGCGACTTAAATCATTTGTAATAATGTGATCGATAACCGTTGACGAGTTATCTGTGACGCGTGTTGGTAGAGTGATAATAGGTACTGCTCCACTGCTGGTTATTGCATCAGTGTATTTTTTAGCCGGGGGCGACTCCAGTGAACGACTCCAGTTGACGAGTTATCTGTGACGCGTGTTGGTAGAGTGATAATAGGTACTGCTCCACTGCTGGTTATTGCATCAGTGTATTTTTTAGCCGGGGACGATTCCAGTGAACTTTTGTTGATGTTTATATTAATGTCGCCAAGGATGTAGAATGTAGAATTTACGCTGGTTAATTTTTCTAGGCATGCTGAAAAATCTTCTACGAACTGGTTTACATTTTCTTTTGGGTGCCTATATATAGTGCCGATTACAAATGTTTTGGTGCTTTCCTGATGCCGAACTTTTAGCCAAATGGTTTCAGAACCGTGAATTAGGAAACTCTTCATTTGGGCAAAACGTAACCGAACATTTGTATAAACTGCCACCCTACCCGCTTGACCGTAGTTTGACTTGGCGTGGATTAAATTATACGCATATGTCAATATTTTGCGAGGGTAGATGAATACGTGCTTCCGATAATGATATAACATCAGGTTTGAAAGGTAGCATAGATAAGAAGGTATGCAAGTCGGTAATGTGTTTATTGAGAGATTTGATATTAAGGTGCATCAGTACCAGGGAGTTTGTTACATTTGTAAATATAGCATTTCCATCAATTCGATGAACGTATTGGCATTCGCTAATGTTACTTGTTAGCTCATTAAAAACTTGGTCGCACAAATCATTCGGGTCATCACTGAAGTCGGCTGCTTGACTCGTACCCGGGGATCCTCACAACCCCCCATCACACGATGATTCAGGCGCCATAACTGGCAAGTATCGAAAAAATTCAAAACGATTTCACCTCTGGTAAAGAGAAAAGAAATCGCAAATAAGTTAACCGCCTTTGCAGAAAGAAAAGGTTAACGCTGCAGCATCAAGAAGTGCCTGTCAGGTTTCCGCAATAACGCATAACGCTTAGGCCTACAGAGCAAAATAAGTTCATTGTACAGTACAACGCTACGTCAACTGCATTACGATGAGTTGTTAGCTAGTAAATTCATTAAATTTTGTAAGTGCAATTAAGTACGAAAATTCAATTCAATCTAACCGTGATGCAGCAGGAACAGTAATACGAACGTCGAACCAGGCAATCAAACCTGTTTGATTCTTACATTGCGACGAGGTGTTAGCTAGTAAATTCATTTAATTTCGTTTCTTAGTTTATATACTTGTTAGTTCGACTCTTAACTCGGTCGATCACCAATTCAAAGTTACATCACAGCTTTTGTCTGTTAAAAACAAAAAACCAGTAGGCCTACAGTATTTTAACAGTTAGAATTCCAACAATCAATTATATTGTTAAATTTAGAGTTGTACTTTTTTATTATCAACGTAAAGTGCATATTCTCCATTTTCGACCCTCCAGATAGTCTTCTTTTTGTTTGTTTTGGCTCGTTTAAAGATAGGTAGCAGCAGCTTTTTCTGTTGAATGAACTGTTTGGGTAGATGTTCTGTTACATATACAGTCCCCTTACCTTCTTTTTTGCGAGTTTCGTTGAATGTTTTAAGACGATTTAAGTTACTAAAAATTTGGGCTTTGTCCATGGCATTGGACAGTTTTACAATTATAGGTCTAGTTACCTTGGCGCCTTGTCGAATCACAAGTTTTTGCGGTAGACGATGTATGTCAGCGATTTCCACATTGTCAGGGTCGATATCTAGCGCTTTTGTGAGAAAGTTCTCGATTTCTGCGGGGTTTCTTCATGGTTTTTCCACACACTTCTTTCATTTTCTTCAACGCCGTGAATTAGAATGTTCAACCTCTTGTTGTAGCTGTCTTGCATTAAGGTTGCTTTTTCCGCGTCAATTTGAAACTTTTCGAGTTTTCTTAATCTTTCCTAATAGTTCTTAATCTTCTTAGTAGCAGCGCGAAAACAAACACGCTGCACATACTCAACTACGCGTAATATAGCTTTGTTAAGATAATTAACTTTAAGTTTGGGCTTTTCAAAGGGCTCTTTGCGAGTCTTTTGCTTAATGTAGTGTGTGAACGCAGTTAGATACGCAGCTCGTTTTTTAAGAGTATACCAGTTAGGTGCTGCGTCAATTAGCAACGAGATTGCACCTTTGGAAGCAGAAGGTTTTTGCTTGTAGGACGCGTGAGTCTGTTGGACTACAAATGATGTCGGAGTTTCTTTCCATAAATCACCAGGTTGAGAAATAAATTCTGGCCCCTGCAGCCACGATTTAAGACGAGAACCGGCCGATTTGTTCAAAGGCCTTGTAGCCACGTCGGCAGGATTTGTTCTGTAGGGCAGTGGCGCCATTCGTCTGAGCGTGAATGCAGCAAGATATAATTAACGCGACGAGTTACAAACTTTACCATGCGCAGATCTGGGTTACAGATCCGCTGAAGTACGACTTTTGAGTCGCACCAAAAATAGTTTTTGCTTCTTAGCGACCTCAGAGCATTACCAGCCTTTTCCTTCAGATCAACTGCCATTACCACAGCAAAGAGTTCTTTACGAGGTATAGGTCAATTTTGTTGGCCGCGCAATACAATTCGGCTTTTTCAGAAAACGAAAGAGGTGGCAGCAGCGTCGCCTGTAATTCTTCGGACATAAACCACTTATCCATAAGCTTCATTGGACGCATCGGAAAATGCATGCAGCTGGTACGTAGCATTTTGAGCATGAAGGTCGGTTGAGTCTGAGTCAGCAAAATACCACCTCTGCAATGACATGTCTTTCCAGCTATCAAGAGTTTCAAGCCATCGATTCCATGCTTTAATGTGGCAACCATTAATGGTTTCGTCCCATGAAGGTCCTTCCATTGCCAACTCTTGTAAGATGAGGCGACCTTTCAAAAATAAGGGCGCACAGTACCCTAATGGATCATATTGTTTTGCAATTTGACTCAACAGAGCTCGTCTTGTGTAACGGGTCAGGGTTCAATAGAGAATCGCACCTTCAAAATATCATCTTTCGCATTCCAAACGCATCCGACAGCCTTAAAGTCAGGAAGTGGTTGATCATCCGTCTTAACGTTTAGAGTCCTAATCGAAGGAGCTAGTTTCCTTTCATCTAATTCTGAAAGGATGGACTTAGCGTGACTGTTGGCACACCACTTCACCAGATCGAAACCTCTGCTTGCGAGAAGCTCAATAGCTTCTTTGGCAATGAGCTGAGCTTGCTCAAGAATATCGGTACTATAGAGCAGATCGTCCATATACATACAATTTCGAATGGTATCAGTTGTGAAGTCACTGGCAGCGGTAGGATTTTCTTCGGCAGTCCTACGAATGGCATGGCATGCTATGTAAGGTGAGCTAATAACTCCCCATACGTGACGCGTAAACTTGCATGGCTGTAATTTTCCCCGCTGAACATCGTTGTCTTTATACCAGAGTATCCGAAAGAGATAATCGTTGATTTTTTGGAATTAATACTTGGAAGAAACATTTGGTAATGTCAGCAATTAAAGCATACTTTCCAAGTTTGAACTTGGCGAGAATTTGTGGGAGAAGGTTTAGAAGATCCGGTCCAGAGCATATCAAATCTTTGATAGAGCGACTCTGAAAAGCAGCTCCATCATATACCACTCGTGGTTTCGTTTGACTCGTGAGAAAATACGGCAAATAGTTTACTTGACTTGCAGCATTTTCGTTCGCAGGAACTATGTATTTGTTTTCCTGCAATACCTGCATAGATTCCACAAGCGCTTGCAGGTGCTCCGGATTTTTCAGCATTCGTCGGCGAAGTCCTTCAACACGCTTGGCTGCAAGCGGGAAGTTGTGTGGTAGACTAATGGAATTTCCTTTCAGCGGGACAGGTATTTCATATCTACCATCAACGACTCTAGCGTGGGCTTCTACGATCAGCTGTGCTTAAACGTCACTCACGGTGGGCTGAATTTTTTCATTCTCGATGTTGAGATCCCGAATGGTCTCTTGAAGCTCCATTATCTTTCTATCTCTTTCATCAGGGACTTTTTGTATGGCAATCTTTCGAGAATAGCATGTGTCATCTGATGGAGTCCATCCTTCGGAAGCCACCCATCCAATTTGGGTATGAATGGTGTGCAGCTCATTTTTCGTGCCAGTGCGTTCTTCCAAGACTTTCATCAGGTACGAGTTATCTAATCCCAGAAGAATATCAACTTGACTTTGAGTTGGCAAGGTGATGATGGACACGTCATGGAAATGATGGTAAAAAGAGAGATCATAATCGTGGGGCAGAGTGTATATTTCATCGGACCATGTGGGCATAACCAGTGCTTTCTGGATGCTAAAACGCTCACCCGTATGAAGAGCCTGCAGATCAAATGACATTCGATAGAAGTCAGATTTTGTGCTTCCCGATATGGTGTGGAGTGTTATTTGGGGCTTTTCCTCCAAGGTAAGCCCCAACTGTTGAGCTAAAGAAGTAGAAATAAGAGTTACCTCAGATCCAGAATCGAGCTGAGCATAGACCTCTTTACTATTTCCTGTGAGAGGATCGATGACACGTACAGCGGATATACGTGTCAGCACACCCATCTGCTTCGCTTTCACGTTGTGGACGGCAGTATCGTTTGCTGCGTTGCGACTTCGAGGATCTGCAGGTTGGGAAGTAAGAAAAGGAGTAGCGGCCCCACGCAGTTCCTCAGGTTCCTTTGCAGCCCCTAGACTGGCCCCGGCTGTGGAAATGGGAGAGAATAGTTGGTGTAAAGAAGTTGTGTGCTAGTGTAATTGGTTTTTACCACAGTGTATGCATTTGCATAGTTGCGTGCAATCTTCCAGGGAATGCTTCTGCAGACAATTTATGCAGTGTCCTGCGTTTATGATGCTGTCATGTCGTGTTTGTGCATTCATTTTCTGATACGTTTGACACTTGTTCAGAAGGTGCCTGTACTCTCTGCGTGGAGAGAAGCAAATGAAACATATTGGTGGTTGCTTGTGGCGTGTTAAGTGGGATACATTTTTATTCCTAGGTGACATGACTGTGTGGTCTGTGAAAAGCGGCTTAGTCTTGTGATGGGTAGGTTCTAACCTAGTGTGGTAGATCTTAATTTTAGGGGGTGGTTTGAGCTTCTCTTTTCTTTCACTTGAAGAAAAAAGACGTTGTGCAAATGTAGTGTTGATTCTCTACAGTTCTCTGCTGAGAAAAACTTTGAACGACTCGAAAGAAGGCTCATCAGGGTTACCCCAATGGTCCAAAAGAAAATCAGTATATCGTGTTTTGAAATAGAAAGGCAACCTTTCGGCGATGTCAAGGATAAAGAAGCTTCCAAGTGAGTTTGTTTGTTGCCGAGCTCGCACATATAGCTCGAAGTCATTCAACTCGGAAATCAATTGCTCTAACGAGGGAACATCCATCTTGGTAAGCTTTGGCCCTGACCGCACCTGTTTCACCAGCGGTTCAGAGAGAAAACTACAACATCTATATCGCAGTCTGAGGCTCTCTAATGCCCGTTTAATCTGAATGTCCACGTTTCAACCTGGGACACGAGGCACTAAAGCTGATATGGCTTCCCTTGCCTGATCTTGGCGGAAGCGCGATGAAGATCCATTTGTTTGCTAGGATCCGCGCATCGTTCAAGTAATTCCGTTATCTGATTGTAATAAAATATAAATGGAAGTCTTTTTCTAGTATATCTTATCTCCCTTGCTTCCTCTAGAAGTAGCTGATAAGCTTGTATGTCAGTTTGTGAATTGCTTGGCTGAGGTGTAATTCTTGGGTCACGCCAAGGACTGGAGAAGTGTTGAGGTGGTGGTTGTGTCTGTAGTGGGCGTGTACAGTGGCGGTAGGTGTCAGTGGTAGTGTTTCGTGAATCATATCCTACCTGTGCACCAGTATGTTGTGGGTGTATTTGCCCATTTTCGGATGCAGGATCAGGGATTTGTGCCCTCGTTGAGAGTCGACTTTCTGTAGGGTGTATTCCTGTCTGCATAACACGGTCGCAAGGACCTGCTCTAAAGGGAATCTTGGTAGGTTGCTCCGCCACTGCTGGTTGCCGTGATTCTAGATAACCACTGGTTTCAGCGAGAGGTGCATTGGCTGCTGCTTAATATGATTGTATATAGGCTGACGCGTCTCTATGTTGCATGTTTATGCACGGCAGGGTTTGCCTAAAGTTCATTCGTGTTTCAACGGGTTGATTTTCCTGTAAAGCATCACTGTGTATGTCTGCCCTTAGTGAAGGTCTGTGTTCAGTGACACTATGTTCATTCGTGTGTGTCATGGAAGCTGAAGGTGGTGTTTCCATGTATTCACTGCTGGTCGGTAAACGGTTACCAACAGGGGAAATGTAAGCTGTCCTTTGTGTCAACCGCGAATGCCCTCTGATCATGGACCCAGGGTTAGAAAGAGCTAGACGCTTTTCTTTAGCTTGCAGCTCTGCCAAACGAAGTTTCAACTTTAGCTCACTCTGTTTGCTTTCAAACTCCGCTTGAAGTTTTTGTCGCTCAAGATCTATGTCAATTTGTTTGCGAGCGAGTTCTGATGGGGTTAAGCTAGCCTGACCACCCCTTGAGCCTACGTTGCTAGCAGAATCTTGAGGCCTGATGTCATGTGCTTGGTGATTAGATGTGTGACTTGTGTGAGTTCTGTCGGTCTGGTTTCACCACTGCCGGTACGTGCGGCCTAGTGTTTGGTCTAAAGTTCTGAATTTGTCACAGATATTTAACTCATCCTCTTGTAACAATTGTAAAACATTCTCTTTTAGTTTAAGCAATCGTGATTACAAGCTCTCACATGCTCCCTGAATGCATTCATAATGAACGCTCTTATCACGAGATAAAATGGAAGCTGTAAAAGACTGAACTTCACATTGGAGCTCTCGTTTTTCCGCGCTTAGAGTATGAGCACCAATACTCCCAGAATACTCCGTGTGTGACATACCAATGACAGGCCTAACACAACTTTACAAATCACAATCGATAACGATATGACAAATACCGGTAATTTGGCCCAGCCATTAAGTCTAGTGAAATAAAAGAAAAAGATTTCGAAGGGCTTCTGGTAATCAAAATTAGTAAACCGACACGAATAGACAAAACGAAGTTTGATAAAAGAAAACTAAAAACAACGAGCAAGTTGGAACAGCTAAATTCTGAAGTAGGTTACAGTAATTCAAAAGACAGTGGAGTTTTATATCACAGTTGCGTTTGTAGAAATTAAAGTTTGCCAAAGTTCTACAGCCTTGATTGAGATTGTCTATCACTTCTAATTTTAGACACAAATACATTTTTACCTTCAACGCTGCTCTTGGAAAGCAAGGGAAGCAGTTTTTCTGTTCTTTATGACGCGTTGCAGTGGAACTGTTTCAGCAACTTTTCTTCTGGTTGTGGTCTTCGCGGCAAAGCTCAAAAACTCTTTTTAGTTTTGGCTGCACGTGTTGTGGAAAGAACGGTCTTCTTACTTGAGGGTAGCGTATTGCTTCGACCATAAATTAAATGGAAATTGCTGTGTTGAGAACTAGTTTCTTCTTCGGCTTGACTGAGAAAATAAGTCGTATTACTATGGTCCTGACGGGCCACACTAAACAGGTAGACTACTGGTTTCAGTGCCTAAGCTGACTGAGTTCTACGCTGTCTTCAACCAACGGCTCTCACTATAACACGAATGAGGTCAATTCACGTTTTGAGGCAACCTTGTTCAGAATTGACATCATAAAACGCAAAAACGACTCAGAATATCCCAGCTCACCAAATCTTCAAAACAGCACTTAACAGCAGTAAATTGTCGTGCTTGTCCGCAGACGTAAAATGAAAAACCAAGGGTGACTGGCAAAGTAGTCGCAGTTGCCATAACTAGAACAAAGGGAAATGTGATGCCATAGCTGAACAATAGAATATAAGAGTGCGTCCGTAACAGTAGTAATTAGGAAATTAGAAAAAATTAAAACAGCACGATTGCAAATATAAAATTTTTTGAAAATGGTAGAAAAATAATGATGAAAAGTGCGCTACAACGCATTTCGCGCCCAAATGTCTTTTCGCCCAAACATTTGCGCCCAAATGTCTCGCGCCCAAATTTCTCGCACCCAAACGTCTCGCGCCCAAATGTCGTAGACCGGCGAGACATTCGGCTTTACCGAGTAGCTGCTCTTTCTGCGAGCGCAACCTGTAATCCCAACTTTGCGAGCTCGTTATCTCGGCTGCAGCTCGGAGAATTTCTCCTCCGAGGAAAATTAGCGAGAGAAATTGCTCGCCAACGTATAAAATCCAGTAATAACCCCCTGGCCTTAGTAAAGATTTGATTTTTTATGTGATGGAAAAATTATTTTTTGCTGCAAAATTACAACCTGCTTGATACTTTTTGACGACAAGACGACAAAAATAATACAAATATTTGAATGTGATTTAGTTTTTAAGAAAGTTTTGAATACCATGTTGTGCACTCAACCAGTTCTAACGTGGGCCACATCGAAAATCTAAACGAGCCGCAGGCTCCCTACGCCTGGTTTACTCTGAAAAAAATTTAAAAACTTTTTGTTTCTTCTTCTGAATGCAGTTCAAAAAATAACATTTCGTACTGCTCATATTTCATGCGGAGTAACAGCCAAGGATTTAGCCACAACTTCCTGCGATTCCACCAGCGTTCCTAGCGTTTTCCACCAGCTAATGCAGCAGTTTCCAATATAAGCATTTTTTCATCAGCTGGCAAGATAATTTCCCACTAGACATTTTGTGACGGGAAATGGTTTCAAATTGCAATGGCTTCAGGCAATTCGAAACGGAGTTACAACTAGTTCGCAATTGAATCGAAGCGGAGGTGGCATGGCTGTAGCAAACCCGGTGCAAGTCATATTGCAATGAATTCGCAGTAGCGTCGCAATCTAATTCGCTCAAGTGTAAAAAGGGGTTTAAGTGAAATTGGCTTAATTGCAATTGGCGTTCGAACAAGCGGTAACCAGCGGTAACCAACTACGATGCAAGTGCGTGTGCATCAATAACATTTAGTCAGAAACCTTTTTAAAAAATGCTTGCCGGTTCATGATAATTTATTTCACACAGAAAAGCGACATTCAATATTATTATCCCCGACCCAGTATAGTTTTACACCCATGCACTCGACCTCAGATGCTATGCTAGACCTTTCAACTGCTACCGTTGACAACTTTAATAACCGTCAATATACAGCACTTTTGTTCTTAAACCTAAAAAAAGCTTTTGACTCTGTCAATCACGAATTTTTAATAAATGAAATGGATCATTATGGAATTAGGGGTACAGCTAAAATTCTCTATGCTTCTTTTTTGACAAAACGTGATCAATGTGTATCGATAAACAACATCAGCTCTACAACTAAACTTTTAAATTGTGGAAGGCCTCAAGGCTCTGTTCTTGGACCACTTCTTTTTACGCTTTATATTGACGATATCTGTAAATCTACTTCTTGTAACCCTAGACTCTTTTTTTGTGAAGTCAGTTACTGCAACTGTTTTTTCTTGTTTTGCTTATGGCTTTGAGCGATGTTTCTTGTTCGAGTCAAGCAGTCACACTACAATCAACTAATGATCTATCAGATGATTTATGCGACAAAATTTCTGATGCCCTCGCAAGTAATTTCTTAAACTGTCAATACTACGATTTCGATCTGAGCCAAATGAATTGGTCTAATGGTAACAACGTGATACTTCTACATGTAAACATTAGGTCACTTCAAAAATATTTTGATTGTCTGTGCGAATTTGTTGAATCCCTCACCTATACGCCTGATATTATATGCTTAACTGAAGCACGAATTAAATACCAACCATTAACCAACCTAAACCTACCCAATTACCACTTTACTTACGTTAGTCCCTCTACTAATGCTGGTGGAGTAGCTGCATATATATCGGATAATCTTCAATTCAATCTCTCAGCTGAGCAATATGTATTAGCAGGTGCGGAATTCCTGTGGATAACTATTAATTGTACCAAGTTGTCGTCGACTTTCAAGCAGATAATAATTGTAATAATATATTGCACCTTAATGCCGATAAATTTGAATTTTTATCCGATCTGGAGAATTGTCTAACTAAACTTTCTTCAGATAAGAAACATTTCTTTATTCTAGGCGATATTAACATTAATATTTTTCCAACTGGAAGAACCTCTTTAGCAACAGATTTTGGCGGTATTTTTCTTATAACTGAACCTACTAGAGTGACTGATAAAACATCTTCCCTAATTGACCACATCATTACTAATGATACCCAACATATACTCCAATCAGGTGTAATTTTGCGGGATATTTCTGACCACTATCCAATCGCTTGCAAGATTGATAACTTTCCAATTTTGAAATCTCAAGAAGCTATTACAGAGATAAATCAGATTTTTTCCCTGAAGATTATTGTAAAGATTTAGAAATTCGTCTAACTAAATTCAGCGACACCTACCGGTATCAACAATTGAATCTAAACAACTTTAATTTTTTATTCAACGAGTTTGTTAAAATAATCGCTGAGACGACAAATCAACATGCGACGTTAAAAAAGCTGTCTCGAAAACAACGCAAATTGGCCAGCAAGCCATGGATAACTAAAGGTACAGTAGACTACGCTTAACTGGATCAGTTTGGGCAGAGAGCTTTTGATATAGTAAGCCGAAAAGTTGCGTATTTAAAAAAAGATCAAGCTTGTTACGTCATTAAAGACAATCAAGTAGTTTTATTGTAAAAAACAGTTAATGCTGCGGAAAAAACGACACAGAGTAGACTGTTTCAAGTCTGCTGTGAGAACATGACTAGATGCTCGTTCAAGCTTCGTCAGCAGATTTTGATTGTCAACGAAACCTCGTCCCAGCAGATTCCTTGTGAGAGCACTCAAAGCTTTGCGGGTCTCTGTAACACCTGGAATAGGTTCCTTGTCTGCGTCGTCATCACCTTCTTCTTCGTCTTCTTCTTCTTCATGGCTAGCTCGCACAATATCTACGATTTCATCCTCATCAAGAACATGTACAACCTCAGCTTTGACAAAATCTTCCCATTGTTTTTGGTTCATTGGTAGCTCAGAAAAAACTGCAGTTATTTGCGAAGTGTGAGCAGGTCTTTCATGCGGGCCCATTTTTAATCCAAACTTAACCCAGCAGTTTCTAATTGTAACTGAATCAATTTCTTACCAGAATGCCTTCATAAGCAGAATCCCAACCAAAAGAGTGATTTTTTTAGTGCTTTCATAAGCAGAATCCTATCCAAAAGAGTGATTCAGTGTAAAAGAGTGATTTCAGTGTAAAAGTGATCTAGCGTAAAAGAGCAAAAATCCAAAAGAGTGTTTTCAGTGTAAAAGTGATCCAGTTATCCGAAATAGTGATCCAGATAAGCGGCGTACTTTTGCATAGAAAAGGCGCATGTGATTCGGGACTTAGAAAAAATGATCCAGTTATCCGTGAGTCAGTTAAGTGTAGTCTACTGTATTTATATCTCAATTTAGAAAAAAAAGATGTTTAAAACTCATTTCATAAATGGCGGTAGTATTGAAAAAAGTCTGTTTAGAAAGTATGTTAACAAATTAACCAAAATCAAGACTTTATCAAAAAAAAAATGTATTTTCAATCGGAACTAGAAGTTAACAAAAACAGTCCTCTAAAAACGTGGAAACTACTCAAAACTATTCTTCCTCTCCACAAAAACTTACAATCCCCGACCTCCTTACTCATTGTAGGTAACATTGATGAAGACTTGACAAATGCAACTAATGAATTTAATGCTTTTTTAGTACTATCGATGAAAAGCTAGTCTCAAATTGTAATGATTGCGACCCCTCCAAATTTACAACCTTTCTAAAAAAAGTGTCTCTCCTTTATTGTCACTTATAACCCCCTCCTTTAACGAAATTAAGAATACTATTTATTCACTCCGCAACAATAAAACAGTTGGGCACGTTAATATTCCCGAGATGTTTTTAAAAGTTGCCTCTGAGGTCATTACTCCATTTTTGTTAGTTTTTCTAAATCTAATGTTTGCGAAAGGTATTTTCCCGGACAGTTGTAAGGTTGGAAAAATTATTTCAGTGATTAAGTCTGGTACTAAACTTGATATTAACAATTATCGACCCGTTTTAATTCTTTCTTCATTTACAAAGATTTTTGAAAAACTTACATAAATAAGACTAATGAATTTTTTCAAAAAACATAAGATTTTTCAACCAACGCAATATTAGGGTGGGCTTAATTGCAACTTTTTTTTCAGACGCCACTGAGTCCCTATTTAAATTATGCTATGAGTCTGTACCATCACAAAAATACAAAAAATTTTGCTATATACCTTAAAAACCCTTGTTCAAATAAAACATGAAGATAACTTGGTATTGAACAAACTTATTGCATTAAATGTAGCTTAATAACTTCGTAAGCATGGTCGTATACGGTAATAATAGCGATTAATACACTGGTCAGTTACTGTTCACTTTAATTCTTAGTATGTCAGTGCCGTATTTCTTTTTTTTTTTCTTTGAATTGCTCTAATAGTTTGTTGCTTTCTACTGATTTTGCACATATAAGGTAATGGCAGTGCAGAACCAACCAGCATCATTACTATGCTAATTCATCAACATGCAGCTTTATCAAGTCTTCATGTTGCAGTGAATTTCTTTGCACTTTGCTTCAGCAGTTCAGTACGTTTTCAAGTTCTTGGCATACACAACTATTTCTTAGCGATGGTGCTTTTACATCAAATGAAAAACTGCACTAGATTTTGGAAGAGATAAACAAGTGCCTTGAGCAAAGCGAACTTGGTGGTACATGACTTTTCTTTTGATGTAAACTGTCACATCATTGTTAACAAATAAAACGATGTAAGTTGCATCTTTTGCTCGGAAAAATGATTATCCGAAGTTTTTAAGAAACTGTAAGTTCATTGTTCATTGATTGATAACTGAGTTTCTTTGGACGAAAGCCCCTATTTCAAGAGATCTCTCTGCGCTTCATTCCATTCTTTAACAATTTTCGAAATGGTTTCACAATTTTGAAATGTTTTCTAAATCCTCCTTTTGATTGAAGTTCTACTAAATCAACTAGTTTAGCTATCACATTAGACTTGCTGCTGCATGGCCAACTGCTTTGCTCCAGGGATCTTAACTTGTACTTGATTGTACGAACATCTCTTTCACCTGTTCACTATCCAAGTTGCTTATTGGTGCCAAATCCAAAATAGGATCCGAAAAGTCGATCAGATTAATACCTTCATCATTTCCAAATAATGTGCAGATGATGTTTGAGGGAAATCGAGATGGCAATCTCAGAAAGAACGGAAATTGCCATGCTGAGATCAATGTGTGCAGTAAAATTAGTGGATAGAAAGAATAATGAGGAGTTGATGAAAATGCTGGGTTTGGAGGAAATATTAGATAAAATGGCAAAGATAAATGGAGTATTGTGGCATGGACAAGTGGTTAGGAGAGATGATGATAACGTTCTAAAGAAGGCATTGATGCTTGAAGTGAATGGGCAGCGAAATCGAAGAAGGCCAAAGCAGATATGGAGGAGCAAGTTGAAGAGAATTTAAATAAAATTGGGTTGAGGCAGTACGAGGCTGCAAATCGCACAAGATGGAAAGAGGGAGTGAGAGCGATTGCTGAAAGAATGAGGTGCGTCTGTCCACCCTCGACCAAGACCAAAACCCACCGGATTGAAACTAGATGATCATGATAATGCCCTATTTGTTTAACAAAGCCATATACCTTTCGGTGAAGAGTTTGCAAGATTGGTGGAGCAACAGTGGTGGTGCAGCTGAATGAATGCCTGAACTTCCATAAAAACTTCCCCAGGCAAAGACTTGCATTGACCAATCCTATCATTGCTGATGTAGCTGAAAGCAGGTCGAGTAAAATCTAGCAAGTTTATTGGGTTGCAGTGGAGTAAATTGTCATAAACCGCAAATATAGTTGGAATCAACTCCCACTATCCCATTGGGTCAAAGTTAGTAATGTTTAGCAAAAGTTAAATGAGATGGGCGGCCCCAACACCACAAAAAATGGAAAGAAACCCCAAACTAGCAAAGTATTTTACTACACAAGTCCGTGTATTGGTGGTATGAGTGATGCTGATGAATTATGATGATTTCTTATCCTCCTCTCGGTAGAAAGCGATGGAGGCACTAAACGTAAGACGAACCCAGACTTGGTTAAGAGTTGCCGTTGTTTTCTAGTTGACTTTTGCTTCTGATTTTTTTAATTTGCTGCTTGTTAGGTTCCACCAAGCAGAGATAATTATCAGGAAGTATCTTATCCAAGGACGCAACAATGAGACTTGGGTTGTAGTTAACCATTAACTTTGCAATCATGGTCGTAACTCGTAGCAACAACAACGCTCCTAACCACTGCGCCATGCTGTCGACAATGTGCATGAGCAGTTTTTTGTACTCTTCTCATGGTGTACTTCCCAGAACTCTTATGGTCTTAGAACGAGTAACAACCTGGGCTGGAACCCTCTGGTCCACCAGTACTCATTTCAATACAGCCTGTTTATGGTAAAAAAGTATGTCACCATTTGTAGTGTACTAACTCCATTGTAAACTATATGTGGCCTTCTTAAGCTCGTACACCGCATCAATATGACGTCATAATCCTTCAACAATGCTGAAATGATTTTTGAATCGCACCTTCAAATATTCAAAAATGAATCATTTTTAGAGTTGACCCAGCAAGTTCGATGTGGATTTGAACAAGGGTTTTTAAGTTGCACACACTTCAGACGGTTTTAGAAGTGTTAGTTATAGCTTGTAGCATATTTTTGAAGGGGACTCACTTAGGACTAAATTTTAAGCCCCCCCTAGCAATATGGCTTTAAAAAAAATGAATCTACTACTCACGCAGCTCTTGATCTCGTAGCGAAATGTATAATAATAATAATTGTAACCATTACACTGTTCTAGTGCTGCTGGATTTCAAAAAAGCTTTCGATACAGTATCACATAGCGTTTTACTTCACAAACTACAACACTACGGTGTTCGCGGCTCTTCGCTAGATCTCTTGCAATCCTGTTTAGACCTAAAAAAAGAGTTTGTCTTTATGCCAAATCCCAAATTGCGTCATTCCAAATTGCTCCCATTTCTTTTGGCGTTCCTCAAGGATCAACTCTTGGCCCCTTGCTGTTTTTAATTTATATTAACGATCTACCAAACCTGTGAACTGCATTTCTAGACTACTTGCAGACGGTACATGTCTAGACACCAATATCCAAATTGGAGTCTGACATGAACGAAGACTCGGTAAAAATTAATAAATGGTGTCTAGCCAACAAAGTGACTATTAACCCCGTTAAACCAACCGCTTTAATTATCCCCCCTAAAATTACTAAATCTAACAACTTTGCAGAAACTGCGTTTACCATAAAAAAAGCTAAAAGTTTTCCCAGTCCATTCGTTAAATATTTGGGATTGTTAATTGACAACAAACTAAATTTTCAAACACATATTGCGTTACTAGAGATAAAAATTAGCTAAGCGGTTGGCATCAAGGGTGGAAACTCAAACCTAAACCGAAACCTGAAAACCCAGTTTTAAAGGAAATTTTGGAAATCCAAACTAAAACTGACACCTACTTAGCCAAAATTTTGAAAACCTAAACTTGAACCAAAACCGTTTTTTCTTGAAACTTCAAAACCGAAATCGAAACTAAAACCTGTTTGAAATTTTCTAAGGTTTTGGGTTTTGAAAATTGTCATCACCATCCTTACCAGCACAGTTCCTTTAACGCTGAGCGTCGAATAGAGAAGCTGTGAATACTAATTTTAGAGTCTTTGGTTTCACCGGACTCGGAATCATATCCTAGTCGACAACTTCTGAAGCAATTGCTCTCCTCACTCGGCCATCTGAGCTGCTACTTATTATTGTAATAAAACAAAAACACCAAGAAGTAGAGGATTTAAATAATTTGTATTCACAGTAAAATAACTTTCTTGGATGAAACTTAAACCGAAACTGAAACCCAGAAACCGAAGTTGCGCGTAAGCAAAACTGAAACCGAAACTGGAACCGATTTTTCAACAGCCCTGAAACCAAACCAAAACTGAAACCTGACATCTGGGTTTCAACATACCAAAACTGAAACTGACACCCTAACGCCAAGTAGCCAGGTTTCCACCCTTAGTTGGCATCATCTCTAAAGTCAAACATTTTCTTCCGCAGGTCGTTCTTCGGCAATTATATTTCACTCTTATTCACTCACCTCACAACTTATTTATGGATTAATTACTTGGGGCTCAACGTATCTTAATTATTTGAAAAAACTTGCTGCTCTGCAAACACAGAGCCATTTTACTAGTAGTTGGTGGCAACCGCTACCGAAGAGTTACTCCGTTTTTCGTTCTTCTTGAGGAACTGAAATTAGTTGACCTATTGAGATTAGAGACTGCTAAATTTATGTACAAATTCATCCACAATAAACTTCCTTCCTCCTTTTCTAACTATGTCATGAAAACTTTAAATATTTCCTCCCGAATTACAAGAACTTCATCTAATGGTAATAATCTTTATATGCCGAAATTTTCTTCAACCAGATTGCAGAGATGTATAAAGTATCCCGGTGTTAAGACATGGAATTTCATTCCGACTGAAATTCAGAAATTATCTTTCACCAAATTTACAATAGAATACAAATCGTACCTAATTTCCTACTACAAGTAGGCCCTATCGGTTCAATATCTTATTAAGTTATTTGCCCAGGTTAATGCAAATCTTGTCGTATCGATCTTATTGATCATAAAACACCATATACAGCCTCTTTTAAGTTTATGCTATGGGTGACTGCTTGACTCAATGACTGCAAGGTCTGATCGCAGTTTCCCTGCCAATGTTGAACACTATTTTCTGTTTGTTATTGTTTACTGTACGTTTGGCTGAAATAAATCTTGTTGTTGTTGATGACACTTGCCTAATTTTGCAAGTCAAACACCTGTCCGCTTTAAATACTAAAATTAATGATGAATTAAATGCAACTAATAAATGGATAGTTGCAAACAAATGAACTTTAAATTTATCAAAATCTAACATCATTATTGTTAATTCTATTTGTGACAAAAAAGATCGGAATTTTTTCCACTATTTAAATGCCAATATTTCTTCTGGTATTGCTGTAGTTGATGATGTCATATACCTAGGTGTAAGATTTGACAAAAATCTTGATTTTGACTGTCATATTCACAATTTAGAAAAGAAGTTATCGAGGTCAGCAGGGATTTTAGCAAAAGCGAAACCATTTTTAAACAGTAAAACCTTGTTACATCTGCATTACGCCATTTTTCACTCTTACTTAAAATATGGAATACCTGCTTGGAGTTTTACATACAAAACTTTTTAAAAAAAATTAAGTATTTTGCAAAACAAATCTGTTAAAATAATTGGAGGTGAAAGTTATTATGACCCAGCTACACCATTTTACACCAAGCTTAGCATTTTAAAATTGGCTGATCTTGTGAAATTCGAAAAAACATTATTTGTTTTCAAATTCAAGATGAAATCTCTTCCTGCACAGTTTAGCAAATATTTTTGTGAAGTCAGCAGTGTACGTAAAAGGTCTACCCGGACAAGTACGCAGAATAATTATTTTATGCCTTTCTTGAAAAAATCAAAGCTTCAAAATTCCGACAGGTATCAAGGTCCTCTTATTTGGAATTCATTAGATTCAAAAATTAAAAACTCCAAGTCGATAAAATTGTTTAAATTTAACCTGAAAAGCACTTTACAAGAAAAATGCGGTCTCCTCTAATTCAGTAGTATAAAAGCCAGCATCACTTACATTCGTGTATTAAAATTAGCCTAATTAAAAAATTTCTTCACTTTGTAAAATTACCTATGGAATTCCTCAAAGTTCTGTTTTAGGGCCCAATCCTGTCTTTATTGTATGTAAATGATCTGCCTGATGCTTTTAAGTTTATCATGACTTTGTTTGCTGACGATGCAAATTTGCATCTTCCTCACCAACAACTAGAATTTTTACGAAAACTAGTAAATGAAGAAATTAAAATAATCGATAACTGGATGAAAATGAACAAACTAACTTCAAATTAGGATGAATGTAAATGCATGATTGTTTGCGGAAAACCAATAGACTCCTCATCATTTGATTTCACTACAAATAATGTAAAAATTAAACGAACGGAAAGCATCAGAAGTGCAGTTAGATGAGAAACTTTCCTGGAAATTTCATGTAAAGAACCTAAGGAAAAAACTTTCAAAATCATGTGGATTAATTTTCAAACTAAGGCATTACGTGCCTTCATCTACCTGTCGGATTATACTCAATCATTTTGTACTTGTTAATTAACTGGGTAATAGCCTTGAATTTTTTATTGCGTAAAATAGAACTCTTTAAAACAAATTGATCCGAGCTTGTTTATTTCATCCTCGCAAAACTCATGTCAACCTTTCATTCTCAAAATTTCAAGCACTTAAATTAAGGACATGATTAACATGAGTTCGCCAAATTCATGTATAAGTACGAAAATCATGTGCTACCATCATCATTTGCCAATCATTTTTCTGTAGCCCGATGAATAGTGAGTTTGGGAGAAAAAGATTGCATCACATTTGCTTAAAAGTATGGGAGTCAATATCACTTAAACAAAAAAACTGCTCGTTTTCAACTTTTAAGCAACGTTACAAATCTTCGGATATAAGAACTCGTGATTTTTGGTCTAGCTGTATAAAGCCACTGTTTTTTTGATCCTGTATGTATTGTTAGGCCTGGCTCGTCGGTTTTTCCGTAAAGATTGCAAATAACCCTTGGTGACTTCATGTGTTTTGTGTCGTATTTTCGTCGCTGAAGAAGACGGAAGAAAGTTACATGTTTTCGTGCTTTCTGGTGTAGTCCATTCTTGTCAAGATCTCTTGATGTGTTGTTTATTCACCTTTTTTACTCAAATTAAATAGGCCTATTAAGTTGCCCTTAGCAAGAGTTGGTACTCTTTGCTTGCGTAGTATCTCAGTATCTGCCTTTTTAATTTCGTTTACCTCTCATAATTTTGCCTTTGTGTAAGTGAAGTTCTGGCTAGAGGTACAGTAGTCTTAGATGATCGATACGGTCTTGCGCTGTGTCCTTCCACTAGTGCTTTGTCACGTGCTGTTGGTAGACTTTGAACTTGAACTTAACAATCTTGTATACTGTTAGTTTTTTTTTTCTTAAATTTTTGTGGTTACACCCTGGGCACTTCTTACGCAGGCATTGCATCATTTACTCTGAAATCTCAATGGACCGTGAATGTTAATACGCTTTGACTATTTCGAGCCCCACCCTGTTAAAAAAATGTTCTCGCGCCACTGTTACAACCAGAGCGGCGCCAGAGCTGTCGACTTAAGGGGACCAAGCCTTTATAGGGGGGGGGGGGCAAAATTTGAAATTAAGCACAAAAGCCGCTTTCTTCAAAAGAGAAAGCTTGTAATTGGGGGGGCCAATCATGTCAATTGGGGGGCTGAGCCCCCCTGTCCCGCCTTTGCTCCGGCCCTGGTTACAACATTTACGCAAAATAAAAATTTCTCTTGACGCAACTTTTAGTTTTCTATTTTATAGTTGCATTATCATCAGTATCACGACAAAGCGACCAAAGCCCTCTAAGAATTTAGTGTTTACCTATGTCTGGTGTCTGCCTTTCTAATGAGTGGCGCAAATCTTGTTAGATTTTAAATTTGAGGATTGTCTTTTTTGGTAGTTGGATCCTTCTACCAATCGAATATTCCTTTCTTGAAAACGCCGGCTTGTTCTCCACCAGTCACTTTAATGCTGAACGCCAAGCAAGAAGCTGTGATTACATTGTTTTGAACTATTGGCTCACCCAATGCGGAGTCAAACCTTCAGTTTATCGCTGCAGAGGCAGCCGCTTTGCTAGATATTTTCCCAACATTTTACGAACACTTTCATGATCTGCTGACTTAGACTACAATTTGACATGTCTCGACATAGTGAAAATTTTTGCGTTGAATTACTACTCACCTATCCATATGAGCGAAGCATGAAATGAAGGTGGCAGCTCGATGCAAAAAAGAAGAAAAAGCTCCTAAGAACTTGCAAAAGTAAAAACTCTGGGTTAGTGCTAAAGATCTGTCAGCTACAACCGCCATAGTAGAGGGGAGAAGAATCGCACCAGCGGTCAGTGACAGGATGCTCATCGCTTTTAAAGCCACGTGGTGATAGTGATTCCTCAACTTGTAGATTGCCAAGAGAATTATAAAATTACTAAGCAATGTTGCGATAGTGACTGTAATTAAGTAAGCGGAAAGAAACGAACTCAGAAAAACTGCGCTGTCACTCGTCATCCTCGCGTCATCTCACTGGTATCACCGCGTTCTCATAAATTGATTAAGTTCCATTTACTGAACATTTCTTCATCAAATCTAGCATGAAAGCTTGTTTTGATAACACTCATGGCTTTGCCATCTGGCCGGCGAAGAAAATCGATAAACTAAGAAAACTGAGTGACACCTAGATACGGCTCATGTTGTAGCGATATAACAATTTACAATGTTTTCGTTTCTTGATGCACTATGTTTTTTCTGCAAATTACTCTTGGAATGGTAATAATACTGGGTGGTTATTCCGAGCTGTTCGTACGAACGCCGAATTTCGGGTATCGGCAAATTTTCCCGAAAGTTCGGCAATCGACATTCCATGCTACGTTTTCAAAAAATTAATCAGCCGAATATTTGCGAAAACTGTTAAAAAGTATCAAACAAGTAAACTCTTTCGTCTTGCGGGAAAAGCCATTAATTGTTCAAGAGTATAGTGTTTTATAATGGCTGCATGCTAGATATCATTTCTTAAAAACTGGTAATGTTTCATCGAGTCATAGTCATAAACGACCACATATTTATCAAGAGTTGACCAAAAATGTCTGTATTGAAGAAATTAGAACGAGTAAAAGAGAAGTGGAGTTGAAATTTATTAAAAGCGCAGCGGTCTTCTGTTGGTTCTAGAAGCATGGATTTGAGCGTGAACGAAAAAGTTCAAAAAGTAATGATACCCCTGAAAGTGCTAAATTTAGGAAGCTTTCTAAGTAGCGATAATGACTTTTTCAAAATGTCACACCCCCAGTAAGCAAACGTTTAAGCGCGTTTGTTGAACCACTATACGCAAAAAGGCTTCTTCGTTTAAACGCATGAAAACAATTGCAATTTAATTTGTGCCTTCAGTCGTCTTGTGTTATACAAGACAGGCTATCCATCCGACTGGCTGCTCATTTAAATTATCGGACACCTTGTAAGTTCATCAGTATATTGTTACTCATTGCGTTGTTTTTGCAGTTCTTAATGCATGTTTTCTACAGCGTTCCCGATTTTATGTTCAACATTCAGCAACCTTGACTTTGCTGATCTTTTTTGCCTTCTCAGCCTCAACCTCAGCCCATTGTCGAGATGCCATCGCAAAACCATTATAGTTTGGGAATGAATTACCAAGCGCCTTATATCTCTCTTGTCACAGCTAATAGAAAGTTTCATTGTAACGTTATAATTGATGTCACATCGTAAATTACTCTTTCTTGATCAAGATGCCAAACCACGAATGGCCCCGAACGAAGCATGGAATAGCTCTCCTGAATTTTCTTGATCGTGTTCGGGAGCGTTCGTGCGAAGGAAAGAACGTTCTTGCAATCATTCGCACGAACGCTCCCGAACACGAATTATCGGCATGCGCAAGAACAGCACGGAATGCCGCCCACTTCGAGAATATGTGGGGCGGCTCTTGATATTTTGTAATTTTAGCCAGCTGTAGGTTTGTGCTTGTGACGTAACAATAATGTGTTGATTTAATGTGTTGATTTAGCGTGTGACTCATGTCCAATGATTTCTTTCTTCTTTGTTTATTAGAATTTTATACAACATTTTGGAACTTGACTTTTCAGTATAAATCAGTGTGTTTTGCTGGCGTTAATTAATTATATGAGAGTAATTTTTGAGCGTAATTAGCCTAGTCATGTGTGGAGTCAAGCAAGTGGTATATGCTGAAGAGTTTAGCCCATATATATCGTAGAGAAAGACTAGATGGCGCATCGCTTCTCGAAAAGTGAAACAATTCGAAGCGACGCCATTATGCATTGCCGGTTACCCGAATTTGCGTAAATGTGTGTCTGGCAATAGCTAGAAACAGCAACAAAAGAACTGTTTGGCTGAAATATTTTAATAATTTGAACGTTATTGTGAAATTAGTCATTGATTTATTTTAAAATCACTGAAATCGACGAAGTGTCTATTGTGACTATTTGCAGGACGTACGAGCATAATGTAAACAGTACGACATATGTACTTGCTAAAGGTATAATGGCTGTTTGCGACACCGAGCAATGCAAGCACGACATGGGCAGGGTGTACACTAACGCTTAATGCACGAAAAATGATAACCGGTTATCATTTTCGTCCTTCCAGACTCATCAGGTGCACAACTACGAGAGCCAAAACTAGCTCTAACTAAACCAAGAAAAATCGAAGCTTATATACAATTTGCTAATCAGAAGGGCGCGGCCAGACAGAAAGCGCTCGAGGTCCACAACTCAGTTACAAAATCCAAGATTACCTAAACAACACAAACACTGCGAAGCAAAAAGCGCTTGTGGGTCAGCACACAATTAGCTAAGATAACGAAATATAAACCAAGAAAAATCGAAGCTTATATACAGTTTGCTAATCAGAAGGGCGCGGCCAGACAGAAAGCGCTCGAGGTCCACAACTCAGTTACAAAATCCAAGATTACCTAAACAACACAAACACTGCGAAGCAAAAAGCGCTTGTGGGTCAGCACACAATTAGCTAAGATAACGAAATATCATGCGCGCGTGAAAATGCAAATTCAGTTAACTGCAGAAATCGAAGTCGAAATTATCCACGAAGCGCCATAGAAACTTGTGAATAACTGCTACAAAATAACTAGGGAGACAATAAACGAAGCCGAAGAACAGAATATTTTTAACAACTACAGTATTAACTATAAACCAAAAACAAAAGTTCGTAACAAAGGTAAAAAACTGCCCTAGATAATCGAAAACCAGCAAAGCTCATGTTTCGTTTCATTGGCATGAACGTATGTTTCACAAGGTTGCGGTTAGGTTCTCGGCTTAATTTCGATGTTAAACAAGTACGTTAGCGTAAGCTATACATCCAAACTGGAATAGCTGTTTTTTTGGACTTTTTCTATGATTACACTAGGGCGCCAAGGACTTAACATGGTGAATGTTTCCTCCTTTGAGAAGATACCTTACAGAAGATTGCATCATTGAGACCAAAACAGAAAATCTTTTTTGAGCTTCCGATGTCCCATTCTTCCGATGTCCCTGACCCGACTCTAACTTTTGTCCTTGAACCCTCATATAAACTCATCACTGCTTGCACCAACACTTCTGCCAATCCTTTTTTTCTTAATGCCCATTCCATCACTTTTCTCGGTACCCTATCAAATGCCTTTTCCAAGTCCACCAAACACATGTATAGCCTTTTTTTCTCTTTCACGAAACTCCTCTTGCATTCTCGTAAGAATAAACGGTGCTTGAGATTCTGTTCTCCAGCACTCTCTCCACTATCTTCATTGCATGCTCCAGTAACTTTACTCCTCTGTATGCCCCACAATCCATCATATCCCTTTCCTTTAAAAATTGGAACAACAACACTTGTCTTCCATTTTTCTGGCATACCTTTCTCATCAAACACTCTCTGACAAAGCTTCTTTATTACTCCAACACCAAACCTTCCACTCGCTATTATCATATCCATGTTTACTTCTGAGGGTCCAGCTGCCTTTCCCAACTTCATCTTATTCATAGCTTCCATCACCTTTTCATCAGTTACTCCTTCAACTGGTCGTTTAACCATATGAGCTTTTACCATCTGATCCCATTCATTTTCCACATTCATGATCTTTTCCATGTGTTTCTTCCATAATTTCCCACGATCTTTCTCACTGATAACAAGTCTCCCATCTTTATCCTTCATGCAACCTCCGCCTTCTATGTCCCTTCCCTCCTTTCTCATGAACTTCACAAACTTGAAAACATCGTTTGGTTTGGTGCGTAGCACACTCATCACTCTTCCGCCTCTTGCTTCCTGGCTTTTGCAATCACTTTCTTCGCATTATTTCTGGCCTTCCTATAATTATTTTACTTATTTATTTAAGATTACGAGTTGTGTAATTATAAACTGCATTGTTCTGCCTGAAAGAATAAGTATCTCTGTGCATCTTGCAGGTGTACGCACCGAATATAGAATCACAGTACGAAGCCTTTCTGGAGGAAGTTGAGGTTGCATTGGGAAAAGCAACTTCATCAAAATCCCTTGTCCTTTTGGGCGATTTCAATGCACATGTGGGCATCGACAATGCAACATGGAAAGGTGTTATTGGGCAACATGGTGACCCTGACATTAACAAGAACGGAAGGTATTTATTGCAGTTCTGGGCCATCAATGGGCTGTGCATAATAAACACATTTTTTCAGCACAAAAGAACTCATAAGTACACCTGGTACAGAGACACTCTGGGACAACGCTCCCTGATTGATTTTTGTATTGCTTCGGCGGACTTGTTTTCTACCGTGTCTGATGTTCGTGTTAAAAGAGGGGCTGAGTTGTCAACTGATCACCACCTAGTTGTATGCACTTTGAAAACCTTGAAACCCTTCAAAAAATGAAAGACTTTTCGACCACAAGAAACTTATCCAATCAAGTGGGAATCATTGGCTGACAAAAAGGTACGAACTGCATTTGCAGACAACATTGCATCTAAGTTCAAAGAACTTCCGACCTCTACAGAAGACATTTAAAACTGAATGGTGTTTGTTTCGAACCGCAGTCATTACGTCCGCTACTAACTGTTGTGGACGTAAGCGTGTTGGAGAGACGAAGAGTAGCGAGAAAAGAACTCCTTGGTGGAACCAAAAAGTTAAAGAAGCTATTTGTGCGAAAAAAGTGGCCTATAAGGCCTGGCGTGCAAGTAAGTCATCACTTGAACTTCGTTCGCAGTACTCTGAAGCACGTAAGGCGGCAGCCACAAAAGTTAAACTGTCTAAGGAAAGTGCCTGGAAGGAATTTGGAGAAAGGTTAGACGATGATTTCAAAACGGCAAACAAAGTGTTCTGGCAGACCATTCGCCATTTGCGTGGAAAAAGATTTCGAAGCGCTCTCTTTATCGAAGATTCAAATGGTGTGACTCTGAAAGATCAAGATACTATTTTGAATGGGTGGAGAGACTACTTCAGTGATCTTTTAAACCCAGTTGATGCTACACCGATACAAATTCACAAGGAACAGGTTGGGGAAGATATTCAGATAACCGAACCAGATGTGAATGCAGTAATCAAATCATTGAAAACTGGAAAAGCACCTGGTGAGGATGATATCAGACCTGAAATGTTAAAAGAAATGAACATATATGGTGTTCGTCGGCCGACTCGTGTGTGTAAGGTGGCATGTAGTACTGGGTATGCACCAAAGCAATGGCAAGCCTGTGTGATAATACCTATCCACAAGAAAGGAGACAAGAGAAAATGCACCAATTATAGGGGCATATCTCTCATCAGTGTCCCAGGTAAGGTCTATGCCAAATGCCTTGAGAAGAAATGCCGTGAAATAGTCGAGCGTAAACTAACGCAAGCTCAGTGCGGCTTTCGTCCTGGCCAAAGCACAATGGATCAGATCTTTGCCTTGCAGCAAATCTTTGAGAAGTCGTGGAAATATGCAAAAGAGGTCAATGCATGTTTTGTTGATCTTGAAAAGGCATATGATCGCATTCCTTGAGACAAGCTTTGAGCGGTGCTGTTGCAGTATGCAGTGCCGTAGCAGCTCAACTTTGGGCCCCCCCCAAAAACCCTTTCAAGTCCCCAATACTTAGCTTTCGATATGAATTGTTTTAGGTTTTTCCAGAGGTAACAACTCAGTTTCTCACCACAATGCCAATACTGTGGTAAAATTAAAACATATAACGCGTTATCACTGTGTAAAAATAAAAGGTGTAATTTTAAGACAAGTTTGTTACACCCAATTCATTTTCCATTAAAATCGTTTCGCTCAGGGTTTTTCTACCTTTTTCTGCTCATGGCCCACTAAAATGATAAAATATGATGGTGGCCCAATAACTTTTGCTAAAAGGCACAAAGTCAACGTGATGGCATGATTAGGGAATGCTGATGTCGCTCTCTAGTCAAGCTCTGAGGCCCACTGTTGGGCCATGGCCAATAGGTTGAAAACCTCCGGTCTAGCTAGAGCGCACTTTTTCGTACACAGATGTTCTTTTGACAGCATCATAATCTGGAGATCGGGCGCATTAATTTTCGATTGACAACATGGCCAGCGAAGAACCAATCGGATGGCCGAGTGGATAGAGCGTGTGCTTCTGAGCCTGAAGGAGTGAATAGACTGAGGGTTTGATCACCAGTCAAGTCAAACCAATGACTTAAAAATTGGTATTCACAGCTTTCCAACTAGACATTCAGCATTAAAGGGATAGTGTTAAGAAAGCCGTCAAGTTTGCTTGTGCCGTTGGGAAAAACACTTAACGAGATTCCCCATCTAAGTGCGGTAGGTAGACAGATGGCCGGCAACTCCTAAGGGAGCTCGTGTAGCGCCCCATTGTTTTCTGTGATAGGTGGATAAAAATGCCAACAAATGGAAAGAAAAAAGATAGTCTGCTGTTTGCCATATTAGATGTAACAAACGTTTTAATAAATTTCAGTTTTCTGAAGCTTTGTTCAGCACTGGTAACAGTAACAACGCATTTTGTAAACTCGAGAAGCAAGGCAAGCGAGCACTTACAGGTATTACTATTGAATTAAAAGTTCAACGGTATTGAAGGGAGACTGCCAATCGAGCTTGTGTCGTTCTAATCAGCAACCATCTGATATAAATATCAAATGCAATAGACTCCAGCCGTGAATCGAACCCGTCGCAAAGAATCTGAACCTGCGTGCGGTACTGCCAGATCATATTGCTGACAATGGCTGTTCATGCACGAAGCTGCTGGGTGTAAACAGCAATGCAAAGACAGAAGCGACATCACATGTCAGCTTAAAACTTTCTAGTATCGACATAATAGCCTGGTCCACCAGTTGTTTAGAAAAGTTTGCTTTGAATCTCTTCCTCAGAAGCTGTACGATATAGATTTGCATCATAACTAAACATTCTCTTTTTCTATTTTCATTCTTTTTTTTTTACTTTTTGATTGAGGAAGACCGGACCAATGTCCAATTCCTGCGCTATTTCAAAAGGACACGTTTTCAAACTAGCAAATCCTTTTTCAATGGACTTTTGTATTCGATGTCAGATTATGGTTGCTGACACAGAAATAGGGTAGGATTGAATTTAATTTACCAATCGGATGGCCGAGTGGATAGAGCATCTGCTTCTAGATTGGTGGACTCCGGGATTCAATTCCGGGTCCGGTCAAACCAGTGACTTGAAAATTGGTATTCACAGCTTTTTTGGTTGACGTTCAGCATAATGGATAGCGCGAAACAAGCGGCAAGTTCGCTAGTTGTGCAGTTGGGAAAGGCACTAAACGGGATTACCCCATCTAGGTGTGGTAGACCGATGGTCGGCAACTCCTAAGCGAGCTCGTATAGCGCCCCGTCGCTTTTTCGTGATAGGTATGGGGCGCCGTTTGGAAAAATATTATTTATTTTGTTACACCTCTTTTTTGAGCTAATTTACGATGAAATTTGACCGATATACATATACGACCAAATACAGTTCTAAGTTGAAAATAAAATAAGTTCGAAATATCCAAAATATATATTCGATATATAGTACGATAAATTGGAAATAAAATAAGTCGAAAATATACCACGTATAAATTGGATATATATATACGACCAAATACAGCCCTAAAATTAGTTCGAAATATTCGAAATATATATTCGATATATAGTACGATAAATTGGAAATAAAATAAGTCGAAAATATACCACGTATAAATTGGATATATATATACGACCAAATACAGCCCTAAAATAAGTTCGAAATATTCGAAATATATATTCGATATATAGTACGATAAATTGGAAATAAAATAAGTCGAAAATATACCACGTATAAATTGGATATATATATACGACCAAATACAGCCCTAAAATAAGTTCGAAATATTCGAAATATATATTCGATATATAGTACGATAAATTGGAAATAAAATAAGTCGAAAATATTATTCGTACTTCATTATGAGCTAACTCATCGCGTGAATTTCGTGATGCCCATTGCCCAACGGTTGCACGACGATGCTGTTCATCGAAGAAGCACAGTGTATGGTACTGGAAGTTGTGGCAGATGCTGTTTTAATGAAAAAAGCATGGCATTGGCAGGAATTTGGAATTTGAATCATTTTGGCTAAGTATATGTAGCAGCTACCATGAGTCGAGACTAGTGTAGTCTAGACTTTGCTGGGAAGATAGGCCTGGGTCAGTTATGTGCGGTTGTGTTGGTAGGTCTAGCCTAGGATGAAGGGCAACTGTAATCCACTGATCCACTTAACCAGCTAATGCTTAGTCTAGACGTATGAGTGCATAATCCTGACTCGGTACCAAGATATGGTACTGGTAGCCTATAAAGTACGGTAGGTGTGGTATGGTACTGTGGTACAGGGCAGTTAAATTTGCTTAACAACTAGTAAGTATATATACTGGTAAAGATGAACCTATACACAGATGTAGCCAGTGGTGGAATTCAGCAAGTTTGTACCGGTTCTATAGACTTTTAGATCTTGCATCTTGTGTTTTGTGAAATTTTATGAGATCAGTGAATTGGCCAGCGTTGCTGTTTAGGCTATACTAATCAGCTAATACCATTAGTTGAAACAGAACCAGCCAGCATTGCTGTTTATGCTCGTACCGGTATACCAGTACCATCTAACCATTAGTTGAAACAGAACCTGCTGAAAATTTGGCTTTTGTCACTGAATCGTTTGACAAAAAAATTTGAATCCCACCACTTCCTATAGCTCACCAGTGATATACCAGTAGGTGTGTACCGTAGTATACCGGTATATATTTCACTGCATACTGATACCTGTAGGCTAGGTCAACATATTGATATTTTTCTTTGGTCTATATATTTTTTTGAACAACTGCATGGATAACTTCTCTTGCTTGATGGATATTGGGAGCTTGTTTCAATTAAGTCGCATCTTATAACATATACCGATATCACGTGCACAAGGACAACCCCCTAACCAAACTCTGAACCACGGTTTGATTCACACAAGCCCCGAATATTGTTGGGTGATGTTACTGATGTACGGTACAGCGGTAATAATAATTATGGTGGTGTGGTTATGTATTTTGTAATTGGTATTTTTGTTTTTTTATTTTTAATAATTTTTCATTGTGGCACCCCATGTGCTGATTTGCTGTATTTGCAGTTTAGTTAATATTTACATTTGATCACTAGTTTGCTTAGTCACAGTCAGTTTGCAAATATCTGGTGATGGCTTTTAACGAACTTCTAATAGATATTGTAAAAGAGCACCCCTGCCTATACAATTCGCAAATTAAGGATTATAGGGACAAACTAAGATAAGAGAATTCATGGAAGGATATTTCTTCTAAACTGAATCAACCAGGTTAGTTGTAGGTCATGAATGCCTTTCTTTTTATGCTGTGATAATTTAGATGTTCTATCTTTGATTGTATTTTGCGTGCTATTTTTTGCATTGATGCAAAAACATCATGAATGTCTATACATCGTTGATGTTCACTATGCCTCACAAAATTGGTTTGCTATGCATTTCACAACAAAGTTTATAAATATGTCTTTGGAAGTGTCTTTTTTGCCACTAACGACAAACTAGTTTACATAAGTCTATTTTGCTGGATATAGTGCAATCCATTTGTGTGGATACTCATGACTGTTTTTGAGTGCCGGCAAAATAGCTTCTAAATCTATTTTGTGGAGGTAGATGCTGATTTTAGCTACTGCAGGAAAAATAAACGTAGAAACTATTTTGCCGTCAACAGCAAAATAGACACTGCCTATTTCTTTAATCCATTTGTTGGCAACTTGCAGCATATGCCATACACATATGTAATGTTTTGGGCTTCAAACCAACACCATATCATATGTCAGTATTTCTTGCATGACTTTTGGGCTTGTGTGGTTGAACTAAGTTTTTGTAGTGATGTGAATCTTCCAAATTATGCACAGATATGTTAAGCATTGTGCTTATGTGCCACGATCAGTAACATTTTAATTTTATATTTTTGTTTTAATATAACTTGCACTTTTAATTATTGTCTTAATCTGCTTATTCAACTTCATAACAAGTCCTTTCTGGTCTGCTGAAAGGGATGTCAATTTGACTTCCACATGCTGGGTTAGAGGATTTGTCATCCTCCATCACCAACTCTTCCAAAGCAATTCCAGCAATAGGGTGCCATAGAGCGGACAGACATTGCTGTTTTGGGTATCAGCTCTCATCAGTCGCACTCTGGTAAAAAGTGCATTCATCCTTCAGAATGATTGACCCTATGCGAGACAATCACCAGTGGCGCAGAAACATTTTTTGGATGGGGGGTGGGGCTCAAAATAGTAAGATCGTGTCAACGTCTGGGGGGCTTTTCCCCCCTTCCCTCGAATCTACGTTTTTAGGAACAGTACGCACAGCAGACCTGTCTTGATAGACGCTCAATTGCATGCTCACTCAAGTGACCGTAATTTTTTCAGGACTAATTTTTTATCATGGAAAACAAGATTGCTTACTGCCATTTGGCTTTTCTAACTATATATGCAGGAAGTAGTACTAAGCAGTTTGTCAGTGCATGTAATCCATGCTGTATATATTTGTAAAATGTAAATACCTCCAATCACAAATCCGAAAAGTAGGCAAACAAAATTTGTCTGATCTAACTTTTGCTTTACTGATCAGAGTTACATGGCTAACAAACAATGCCCCACTACACTAAGGTTTAAAAATAACAAAACACACACCATCAAAATAAAGCACTGAACCATTTTTTAACATAATGAAACGTGTAGATATACGTATTTAGGCAGGCGTACTAGCTTAATTTTAGTAACAATCAACGGTGCCACTTTAGTAGTGATTTCGTCGCTTCATTAAGTAGGTAGAAAAAATTCAAAACCAGTAAATGACTCCACCAGAAAAGAGAACTTGCACAAACTCATAAAAGCTTGATCAGGGTTGCCCAACCAGTCGATCTTTGGATGCTTAGCTATCGATTGCGGGCCGATTTGGCATGTACACACATCAGGTTGGCCACCAACATTTCCAGTTCATGTAACGCGTCTGGGTCGTGAAAACCTTTTTTTAGCTCTTTGCATGAATTGTGGTGGAATTCAGAACATCTGAAGAATTGAGGACCGTTTTTTGTACTTCACCGCATTTTTGTTTACGATTTGCGTGATTCCCATGATCAGTAGCGACTTTCATGAGCATTCAGAGTAGTTTTGCCTGAAGTGTTTGGCAGTTACAATAATTGGCAGCCATTATACTTTTACTGGTCCATCGTCCATGACTGCTGTAAAGGTTTGTGAACGCTGTTGTAAAACACTGTTAAAAATGAACTTCAAACACTGAAAATTTTACCTTGACCTAGTGAATAATAACTGAGTGATTTTTGAGAGAATGGTGATTCTTCGTTGGTTAAAAACGCTATAAAAACATTTGCTTCATTAGGTATGTACGTTGCGAGCATTAATCCCGTGGCACTGGGTGCATTATTTGTTCAATTGTCATGGGGGGCTAAAAAAGTCCAGGGGGGCTTTAGCCCTCCCTGGCACTCTAATTCCCGCGCCTATGACAATCACCTATCTCGAATTATTTACCTACAAAAGTTTAACCTTTGTGGCACATGGTACAGCCATTTAGCTCTCCAGGAAGGACTTTGGTCGTTTTACGGTTTGTACCTTGGCCGCATGGAAAATTTTCTTGAAATGCTGCGTGGCTCTGCGACATACCACAAAGATTGAATTTTTCACAGGGGTGATTGTCTCACATAGAGTCAGTAAATCCGAAGAATGATTGTATCTTCACCTGAGTGTGGCTGATGACGGCTAACAGCCCTAAACAGCGCTGTCGCACTCTATGGTACCTTGGTTTGTGTTACCATTGAACCTCCCATCCTAGTATGTGGCGCCATTCTTTACTCCACGATTGATTAATTTACTAGATATCAGCCGACTTACTGCCCATACTTGTTACAGATTTGTGTAATTGCAAACGGCACTGGAATGCAGAGTAGTTGCATGGATTTAAGATGAAAAATTGACATTAGATTGTATAAGTTACGAGACAACAGAAAAGGAGGGAGTATCCTCAATTTCTACTAAGCACATATGCCTTTAAATAAAAATCGAATCTTCATTATACTCGCGGTAGTACGCTGAAGCGTGTAACGAGTGGCGGGCCCATCTCTGCGGTTTAGCCTGGGCTACACAGCTCCGAAGAAACGTCGCAACGGTGGCGAGTCGTTGGCGACACTGTGCCGATTGACCGGTCTGGGAATCGAACCCCAAATCTCCCGCACCGAAAGCGTGCGCGTAGCAACTGAGCTATTTGCTTTAAGATATTGATTTGCGAGTATCTTTATTACCACGTTGAATTCGAATTCATCCTCTTGTGACTTTTCACAGTTTAGTGCCTGATAATTGCTAATAAATATTGATGTCATTGGTTGCACATTAGACTCATTAATTTAATAGTTTCAATTTTGCTGCAATCAGTATAAGCACATCTAAAATTCATGCAAATGAATACGCGATATGATAGGTTCAACTATTTGCTTTTTAACATTACAGTGGAATTTTGTATGAAGCGATGGACCATTTTGAGAGATCGCTTTGCAAAAGAAAAGAGAAAGATGGAGTCGGTTCGGAGTGGATCTGGTGCTACTCGTTATTCTTATTGGGAGCACTTCCAGTCGATGGAGTTTTTAAAAGACCACATTAAACATCGAATGTGAGCTATTGTGATCAACAGTGTTTAGCCCAGTTTTGTATTACTACTAATGGCTTGTATGTAAAATTGCTTGTGGAATGGCAATGCTAATTTCTACAATGTTCTTTCCAGGGTTGGGAAAAATCGATTGTAATCGATGTTCGATTGCGATATTCTTTACTTTTTGTTCATCGAATGCACTGGAGCTTTGACTTTTTTGAATGAGTAGTGAATATGGCCTTGTCTTTACTTTTTTTCGTCGCAATTCGATATTCCATTATCGATTCTTTTCGTCCAGGTTACTTTGTCTCACTTAAGCAAATTTAAAATAATCGTCGGTATGTCATTACCTTGTTTTTGGTGATAATTTTTTTTTCAAAAAAAAAAAATTTAACAGTAAAGTTGCTTCGTATATACTATGTCCGTCGATTGTCTGTAAGTTACCGCGAGAATGTGATGACATCGTAAAAATGCTTGGCGTACATCGCGAAATGCTCAGTGTAATATCGATTACAATATTCTTTACTCTTTTAAACTACCATCGAAATCGAGTATTTCTTTACTTTTTGGTTAACTCTCGAATATCAATTATTTCTTTACTTTTTTGGGTATCGATTCCCAACCCTGGTTCTTCCTCTTCTTTTTTAAAACAACAGCGCACTGCATATGTCTTCCTCCTTTGAAATCCCGCACTTTCCTTTATCGTAAAGGTCGCGAAAAACGTTAGCACGCTAAGGTAAAAGTATAACCTGCGGTAGTGCTCTACGCCGCCTCAACGTGCTAAGCTACAGCAATACTTTGCTTATAATTTTTGTTTGTTTTACTGTATATTTTGTGTTACAGCACTTCAACAAACTTTTCTCCTCCAGAAGGTGCAATTATCCATGTGGAAATGGATGACAGCGAGAGCGTTCTGGAACAAAATGATGGCCAGTCATCATCGTCATCAGTTATCGAACCCTCGCCCGATGTTTGCAGCGCGAGCACCAGTGTACTAAACTTATGTGCTTCAGGTTCAGGTGACAAAACAGTTAATGATGACTGCTGGTTGTCAGTGCATAAAAAGTCGTTTGTATGTTCAGATACGCCCACCATAAAGCGAAAGAAACAGTCGATGGGAGATCTTAAAGTGAGAATAACGATTCTGTTAACATAAAATGTAGAAGTTTGAGTGTAATTTATATTGTTTACATTGCGTCAGTAATTTTGAGAAAGTATATACTTGAGCATCAGAATAGCTTCATTTTAAGTGCTCCTTCAGAGTTTAAATGTAACATGTATGCTTTGGGTGTAGTGATTATAAAATTGCATTATAGTAAGACTAGTCCGCTGTGGCAGAGAAGTTTCAGCCACATTGCTATTAGCTAGCCAAAAAAAAATCAAATCTTCATTTAACAAAATGATGTCGAGTCTGTAAGTACGCCGAATTGCCATTTTGCTGTTAACGAGGAGATTCTACAGATATTGCTCACCAATTTAGGACACGAAAATTATTTTCGTATGAGTTGAAAGTGAAATATGGTATTTCTATTAGGATAACATATTGAAAACAGTGGCTGAAGTTGGGAGGAGCAGCGAGGCGATAGCAGGTATGCTATCCAGAAGAGAAATGACGCAATGCCAGGCGTTTGGCCAGATGGTAGCAGCCAGGCTTCAGGCTATGCCGGCAGAAAAAGCGGAAAGTGTAATGGCTAGGATAAACGCCGTATTATTTGAAGGTGTTTAATATTTTTTTGGCTTTGCTTTAGCTTTCATGTTATTAAACATGTTTGTTTGGTGCGTATTTGTTGCAAACCGATCCGCGCTTTTCATATTCGTTCAACATTAAATTTTTCTGTTTAAGTTGTCTGGTATTTCATGTCATAGGGTATTGAAATGAAGGCAATTTACTGCCTCCTCTTTTGATATTCGAAATGCAGTGATGAATACTTAGTTACTTATGCCACCGCTCAGTGCTGACTGGGCCCGAATATAGCCTATATTATATTTGTAATTAGTAGCATACCGGTATTTCATATGCTCCTGCCACAAGAAAGCGATGTTGCGTAACGCGCTCGCTTAAAAGTTGCTAGCTATCTGTCTACCTCACCAACATGGGGAATCCCGCTGATTGCTTTTCCCCAACGACACAAATAAACTTGCCGGCTTGTTCTTTACACTGTCCCTCAAATGTTGCGCGTCAAGCAGGAAAGCTGTGCATACCAGTTTTACGGTTATATTTTGACTAGACTAAATCAAACCAAAGTGTATACAGCTCCAGAAGCGGACGCTCTGGATGTTGTCGCAGGCCAATTGTTCTATCAGCATTGTGTTTTTGCGTCGTAAACAAAAACTGATTCTGCTCTTACCACTAGACTATCCGAGCTGTTGAGGATATAGCCTAGACACAGTAATAGGCCTGAATGTTTTGTGCATTTCATAGGACCTCAAAATTTTCAGCATGTTATTTCTTTGTCATGTAAGTTACTGGTAATACCACTATCGGCATTGATTTTCAAATACTCGTATGAAATTAAGACTGGCAAGAGAACCGAAACCCAGCCCAGCGCTGTATGAAACGTGATATCTTTTATTTTGCGGAGCTAAGTAGAGCGTTCACTGTCCACTTGGCGTGTAGTATAGGTAATCCCGCCGTTGGGAAGTGCACTTAATGAAACTTCCCCGTTTTTGAATAGTAGACAGCCGGGACGCATATTTCGGAATGATTCTACAGAAAAAGATAGAGCTCGATCGAAATGAGTATGAATAGAAAAATTGCACCGATTTCCGCAACGGCTGCGTGGTGTATCGGTCACTGTGATGGACTGCGACGCATGGGGTTGGAATTCGACGCTGCTCTAGGTTATGATTTCATGCTCTTTCTTATGTCTATTTCGGGATGGGGTAGAGTAGTGGTAATAGAATAAACCAAAAACGTTCTGTAAAACCATTGCAAAAGATGCAGCCGGGAACTCCTATTGACATGCACAACGCTTCAGTCGCCTTCTGGTGACAGGAGATGAGATGCCAATAGAATGTGGTATTGATTGAATTTATTGCTGAATATACGAAGTTTGATAGCCCATAGGCCTACTGTAAAGCAACGGCGCACAAATTCTGATGTTTTAAAAGAAAGGCAAATATAATGTTTTGCTTATGAGCGGTTATCAACATCGTTCTGCTAGGGCAATCGGCCCTGCCTCGACATAAAATAGCTTTTACACTTCTCCTTAATCATCGTAGCTTCTTTGGTATAAGTATTAGTTTCAGCGCGACTAATCTGGCGAAGACCTGAAATATTATCATCAATGCTGGAACGCCAATTTTCTGATGCTGTGTTTTCTCTTCAAACTTCATTATCTCTAAAGCCAGGAGAGCAGTAGTACTGTGATGTTGAGGTTGTAGCGATCTATTTTTCATTTGTAAAAAATTACGCAAACAACATGCGGCCTTTGTTACCAACGCTGCTTTCTCCGGTGTACCAATTATCGGCCTTTAAATATACGCCATCGGCTAGACACAATTCCGAATGTATTTTCGATTACTCTCCTGGTACGAGATAGACGATAGTTGAAGATTCTCTTGTTTTCTGATAAATTTTTGCCAGGATAAGGCCTTTGATGTTCAGTTTCATCGGAAATGCGGCGTCGGCTACAATACAAAAGGGAACAACGTCGCCTGTTCCCAGATCTTCGAGTGGAGGAAAGTCCAAGCTTTGTGTTAGCACTCGTTGGCCAAATTCAGAATAGGCGAAAACTATAGCATGGAAAGCGGTTGCTCCTGCTCCTTCAAAAGTGACAAAGCGACTTCGGCCAATTCCATTTGCACCTATGCTACTTATTACAGTAATTCGATTTACGCTTCGAAAATAAACAGAACGAGAAATATAAGAAGATATATGGCTGTAAGATAATGGTATCTTGCTCTATATGGTCTATCTGAACCCAAATACCTGGGCGTCTTTTATAATTTTTATTTTAAACTTTGACATAAACAGCAAATAAGTCTATCTATTTTGCCAGTTTGAAGCGCTACATGCTGCTTTTATCTACCGCTAATTAACATTTTATTTTGCTACCTATTTCTTGATTCAGTTTCTTTGTTTTCTAGCCTAGCCTACGGTTACATTTCCGTTCATTTTCTGTGAGAACGCTCGCCGTAAATTCCGCAACGTAGACGCGTGCCGTTACCGTATTGTTGCCGTTTCCGTAACCGTACCGTAACGTTAACCGGATTCTGTGCGAAGCCCGCTTTAGTTTGTACACGGCCTACTAGACCGTGGTTTTGTAGGATTGGGTGAAAAATGTAATTGTTCAGGATAGAGTTTGAGGTTAAAATGATAACTTTAGCGATTGCTGGTTCCTCGTGTTCAGAAAAAGCTGTTCTTTAACCTTCTTACCTCTCTTCCTTCAGCAGCCTGGAAACTAGTTTAGAAAGCAATCGCTAAAGTTATCATTTTAACCTCAAACTCTATCCTGAACAATTACATTTTTCACCCAATCCTACAAAATATTTTTCCAAACCATAATATTTTTCCAAACCACGGCCTAGTAGGCCGTGTACAAAACTAAAAACTTAATCTTTCTCTCAGCGTCGCTTCTTGACTAGCCACGTGCGTCGTGCAACCGTTGGGCAATGGGCATCACGAAATTCACGCGATGAGTTAGCTCACAATGAAGTACGAATAATATTTTCGACTTATTTTATTTCCAATTTATCGTACTATATATCGAATATATATTTCGAATATTTCGAACTTATTTTAGGGCTGTATTTGGTCGTATATATATATCCAATTTATACATGGTATATTTTCGACTTATTTTATTTCCAATTTATCGTACTATATATCGAATATATATTTCGAATATTTCGAACTTATTTTAGGGCTGTATTTGGTCGTATATATATATCCAATTTATACGTGGTATATTTTCGACTTATTTTATTTCCAATTTATCGTACTATATATCGAATATATATTTCGAATATTTCGAACTTATTTTAGGGCTGTATTTGGTCGTATATATATATCCAATTTATACGTGGTATATTTTCGACTTATTTTATTTCCAATTTATCGTACTATATATCGAATATATATTTCGAATATTTCGAACTTATTTTAGGGCTGTATTTGGTCGTATATATATATCCAATTTATACGTGGTATATTTTCGACTTATTTTATTTCCAATTTATCGTACTATATATCGAATCTATATTTCGAATATTTCGAACTTATTTTAGGGCTGTATTTGGTCGTATATATATATCCAATTTATACGTGGTATATTTTCGACTTATTTTATTTCCAATTTATCGTACTATATATCGAATATATATTTCGAATATTTCGAACTTATTTTAGGGCTGTATTTGGTCGTATATATATATCCAATTTATACGTGGTATATTTTCGACTTATTTTATTTCGAATTTATCGTGCTATATATCGAATATATATTTTGGATATTTCGAACTTATTTTATTTTCAACTTAGAACTGTATTTGGTCGTATATGTATATCGGTCAAATTTCATCGTAAATTAGCTCAAAAAAGAGGTGTAACAAAATAAATAATATTTTTCCAAACGGCGCCCCATAGATAGGAGAATAAAATTGCGAATAAATAAAAAATAAATAGACAAAATTTTAAATCTGCTCACAAGGTGTTAATGAATTTGAATTTAATTTTTTCAAGAGGAATGAATTTGAATTTAAGCTTTGAAAAATGATTGCATCCAACTCTGCACCGGCCTCCTTTTTCAAGTCCTACGCGCACTCTTACACACAGTGTATTGTTTATGACATCATTATGCAGTTTATGACGCTATTTGAAACGAAACGATAGCGAAAAATTTTAAAACTGAAATATATAGAATCTGAGCGCAAAAAATCCCATTCAACGCGATTCGCCAAGCAAAACTTTGTTTTTGAGTTGATGCAACTTCGGGTCCTTCAAGACAATTTGGGGCCCCTTTTGGCAGTGTGGCCCCCCCCCAATTGGGGGGTTTGGGGGGCGGCTGCTACGGCTCTGATTCGGAGGTACCGGTACCAGTAATTTATCAATCCAGCAATCATTTTCTGGTTAGGTACGGTACTTTCCGGTTATGAAAAGTTAAATAAATAAAAGCTGCATTTCTAGCTCAAAGAAGGTCTGGACAGAAGTTGTTTATTTTCATGATTCTGCTGGTCACTAATGAAGTAAGTTTTCAGTTATAAATTATATGGTAATTACACAGAACAGTGTGTAATTATCGAGACGCATACCGGTAATATAGACTACACAAAAAATATATGGATTTCACTGCTTCAGATGTACTGTGTAAAAATACTGCATCTTTTCACCACTTTTTTATCAATTATTAGGTGATTATCTGGTGCACAATTTAATGACTGTCTAAACATTAATCGTACAGCATACTAGCTGTAGTAGATATTTTAAAAACTGACTACAGTGCAATACCGGTAGTGAAAGTGGAAGCCCATTATGATGCTATGCTAAACACACCATATTGTTTCAACTTCTGTGACAAAATTTACAGCAGTGGTCACCAGCTGTTTTTTCTGATAGAGCCTTCACTAAGGTATTGTTTTATGCAATCAGCGAAGTATGCAATCAATATTTTTATAAAATGCATGATTTGCTAGTATTGTGTTGTCTATACAGGATGTGTCTGCTGCTATGATAAAGTTTTGTGCAGATAAGTTTATTTCCACCACATAACCGGTATGAGCTTTGTGTTGTAAAACTATATTGACTAGTTAATATAGGCCTACCGGTAGTATGTTACTGTGTTACTGGTGGTAATAATTGGTTTACTAAAGAGAGAGAGATGTATTTCGCCATTCATTCACTACACAATATAACAAAATATAAAAAAAGAAAAAAATTCTAGTAAACAAATGGCCAGGAAGCATCGACTAACCGCAAGGTTTTCGAATCAAGATGCTCCCTGACAGTCGCAGAAAGTACATCACACACAGAAAAAGAAAATCACAGAGTAAAAAAAACGATTACCAATATTTTTAGGTGCCAATAATCAAATTTTCAGTGAGTAATCAATTAACTAAATTCAAAACATTTAATGAAGATTATACAAAGAAAAGCATATTCAATAAACATCAATACGATTGCAATAAAAAATGTTTGTAAGCCTTTTTAAAGGAAACCCAGTGTGTGCTTTTTATATCATTGTCAATCTCTTTCCAGAGTTTGGTTCCTCTGAACGAAAGAGTTTTTTGAGAAAAACTTTTGTTCATACGCGGCAAAAAGTAAATTGCTTTTTCAGTGGATCTTGTATTGTGATGATGAATTTGATTAATCTTCATGAACGAATCATGAAATATTTTCGGCACATTTCCTTTACACAATTGAAACATGAATTTGCCAAGTTCAAAATTATATACGTCATGAAGTTTTAAAAATTTAAGTTTTTTATGAAGCGAAGTCATTGACGTATAACGGTTGCTACGGGTAATAGTCCGAATTATATAATTCAATCTGACACTGATTTCACTTAGATAATTTTTGGTAGCCGTGCCCCATACAATTATGCCATATTGTAATCTGCTGTAGATAAAGCTGTAGTATAGCATGCACAGAGTTTCCACGTTAACAAAATCACGAAGCCTGTAAAAAATTCCGGAGTATCTTGCCAATTGATTTGAGAGATGTTTCAAATGAACAGACCAGTTTAAATGTTCATCAATGTGCAAGCCGAGGTACTTAACGGACGAAGCTCTGATCAGCGCAGAATTATTTATGATCAGCTTAAAGTTATCATCAATAGTTTTCTTTGGATTGCCATTGACTATCATGTAGTTTGATTTAGAGTAATTCAAAGACAGCTTGTTTTTCCGTAGTCATAGATCAATTTTTGAAATTTCTTTATTGGCGCGAGTTTCTAAAGAATCTAAATCTTTGTCAGACATAGCTAGATATGTGTCGTCAGCATATAAGGTCGTTTCAAATTTTGTAGCTAAAGGTAGGTCGTTAATATACATCAGAAATAAGAGTGGGCCTAAGCAAGAACCTTGGGGGACACCGCAAGAAACAGACATTAGCTCAGACTGGGTCTGTAGAATTTTAGTATATTGATATCGGTTACTTAAGTAGCTTTTAAGTAGATCAAGTGGCTTACCACGAATCCCGAAGTATTTTTGCAATTTAGCTAGCAAGATTTGGTGATTAACAGTATCGAACGCTTTTGAAAAATCTAAGAATATGCAACAGGTATGCAGTCCTAAATCAACATTTCTTAGAATGTTATCATGGATGTGGGCAATCGCAAAGTTCGTAGAAGAATTTTCACGAAATCCAAATTGATTTTTACTCAGTAAATCGTACTTTTCAAGGTAAGAGGAGATTCTGATGTAGATCAACTTTTCAAAGATTTTATCAAATTGAGATAAAATAGATATTAGACGGTAGTTTGTGGCTAAATTGTGATCCCCTTTTTTAAAGATTGGAATCACTTCCGCTATTTTCAAGCAGTCAGGAAATACGCCTTGTGCAATACACACGTTAAATAAATCACTTAATACAGGCGACAAAATATTTTTACTTAACTTTATAAATTTGGTCTCTACATCCATGATTCTAATAGCCTTATTATTCCTAAGTGCATTGATAACTGTGTCTACTTCATCAGAAGTGGTTGGCTGCAGAAATATTGAGTTTTTCATGCTGATAACTGGTGGTGGTGTGAGAACAGAAGAGTGTACATCAGGAATAGCGTCAGTCATTTTCCTACCAATACTTACAAAAAAATCGTTCATTGCATTTGAGATAGCTTTAGGTTCAGTTAGGATAATTTCTTCAGTTATTACTAGCTTAGTAGGGGTTTTCTTACATTTATTCTTAACGTTTACCATTTCGTCAATTATTTTCCAGATTTTATCAAAAGAATTTCTATTCAGTTCTATATAATTTTTGTAATGATTTTGCTTGGCGCATTTAATGGCGCGATTCAAAGTATTGCGGTATGTTTTGAATTCAGCTTCCAGATGTCGGTCGTACATTTTATGCAAGCGACTAAAAATTTTGTTTTTTGATTTGATAGACTTTAACAAACCTTTGGTCAGCCATGGTTTCGATATCAGCCTTTTTTCTCGTCTGGTTGCTCGTTTTAACGGCGCGTGCTTGTTAACAATCTCGGTAAAGTCGTTGACAAATTTATCAAATTGTTGATGCATAGAAGCAGTATCGGTTATTTGTAGATCTGTAAAATTAGAGTTCAACTCTTGGAGGAACGCTTCTACATTGAAGTTTTCAGATCGCGTGTGAAAATTTGATCAGTTTGTTTTTTTTGACCTGCTTTAATTTTAATTACCGCAAAGGTAGGAAAATGATCGGAAATATCAGAAACGGCTATTCCCCCGCTCACATTTTGTTGGCGACTGTTAACATAGATATGATCCAATAACGTTTTTGAGTGAGCAGTGACACGAGTCGGTTGATCAATAACACATTTCACTGAGCAACTAAGTAAATTATCTGCGTATTTTCTAGTATTGTTATATTCACGAATTCTTGATAGATCAATGTTAAAATCACCTAAAATGCAGAAATTAGTTCTTTTAAGATTTAGGTTATGAAGGGTGTCATAAACTGATTTGCTAAAGGTGTCAAGTTCGGCCATCGAGCATGCCGGATGGCGATATATTACTCCCACAACGTAGGGCTTATTATTTACAATAATTTCAATCCATAAGTCTTCGACTCGATCAAGTTTCAGACGCAGATCGTTTCTGCTACTGTAAACCAATAACTTATTAATATACAGTCCCACACCACCAGCAGATGTTTTACTATCTTAATGTATGAAATTGTACCCTTGCAGATTTATATTGTTAGCAATTTTGCTTTCTTTCAGTTTAGTTTCTGAAATAGCAATAACCGCAGGACGGGTTTTTAAATCAGTGAGAAACTCATGAAGCTTGTCAACGTTTTTTGACAAACTTCTCATGTTAAAATGCATAAATAAAAGTTTTTTCTGGGGATTAGAAGTGTTAAACTTCTTGTTAATGGACTCAGTATCATAGTACTCACTATTCAGAAAAAGCTCGTCGTAGTCATTTACCTCGGTTGCACAGTGATTTTTGTCATTGCTTGCGCCATCAGATTTATAGTCGAAGTTCTTGTAAATCGTTGTTTCTGTGTTAAATTTAGAATCGAACATTGCAGAATTTTAACCGTAGGCTTTACATATAGACAGTTACAGTGACCAAGTATCTCGTTCACGGCGAATTTCGATTGGGTTGGAATCATCGTCTTTTCGAATAAAGATTCTTCCATTTTTCGTCCAGATGTATTTGTAATTGTTTTCTTTCATTTTTTGCTTGGTCTGCCAGAGCAGTTTTTTGCGGTACGAGGTAAGATTTTCGTTTATAAACAAACGCGTTATGCCTGGCACTGGAAACTCGGTGGTCGGGATTTTCCTCGCTGCAGATCGCTTGCTGTAGATTAAATTACGAATTCTTCGGTTCGCAAATCGTGCAATAATTGCAGGCGTTGGTAGATTGGTACTGCTGTTATTGCTTTTGCCAGGTCTTTTCGTGGGTAGACGATGCGCAATGGAAATGTCGTTTTCATTTAAATTAATATTTAATTTTTTAGCAATTTTAATTACAACTTCAGTTGTATCTTCATTTTGAACTTGTGTAACTCCTTCAAATTCCAAGTTCTCCCTTCTGCCATATTGCTCAAGGTTATCCAAATGCTCAAATTGATCGGTCTGCACATCATGCAGCATTTCCATTTCATCTCTTAATTTTTGATTGTCTTTCTCCAGGTTTTTATTGCATTTGATCAATTTAGCATTTTCGGCTTTCAGTTCTTCAAATTGCATAGAAATAAATTGCTGACTTTCTTTGATTTGCGCTAGTTCAGTTTTTAGAACCATAATTTCTTCTGCTTGTGCGTTTCGATTGATCTCTAATTCCTTTACAACTACGCTTTTAATTTTAGGTTTTAGCATTGCCAAACATTTCTCGATTAATTCTTCTTCATTCTGTGATGATCTGGTTGGCATATTGACTTGCAGTTTTTTTTTTTCAGAGAGAAAAAATAGCGTCTACTCCGCGTGACAACTACTGACAACTGAGGATGCATCCATAATATCTTACTTGCATCCATAATATCTAAATGCATCCATAATATCTTACTTTAGAAAAATACAGGTCATGTTATAATTTTTGCAGATCATAACACTAATCATTTGTCGGCTCATTTAAATCCAATTTTATTTAAATGGTTTGCTGTTAAAATATGCAATTTTGGTTCATGGATTGTGATGAATGCAATATATTCTGCTCAGTGATAGTAATGAGTGCAGTCTAAGATTGAAGACTTTTCTATCTGTTTAATCAATTTCAAAAGTAAGGCAAAAGTTGTTTTTGCACTACACAAAGTTTTGCTGAACTATCACATATAAAAACTTTTGCAACAAAAAGTAGTACTTTGCATGTATGGTATATTGTGAATAGTCACTGTATAACGAGTTGCATGAAATTCTGCTGCCCACATTAGTGTCTGATATGACGGCACAAGAATTGTTAGTGATTGGTTTTGAAGGTTTGATTTTACTTTGTCGAAGAAGCCTTAACTTCAAACAGTTAATTTTGTTACAAATCATTGCCTAGTTAGTTGGTTATGCATGTTATGCATGTTTGCTAGTTTTGCGACTGCTATTTTTCGAAAAATTAGCAGGCCCCTCCCATGGCCAAAAGCATAAATATGGTATGGGGGGCTCACATTGCACGAGTTAAGACAAAAAATATATTAAATCTTAGAATAGGCCTATTTGAGAAACCTTTATCATACGTTGAGTTAATAGTACTATGTACTAACTATTTACATGGGCCCCCTTTTTGTGCGCCCCCTCTCCCCCGGTTGGGGAGTTCAAGGGGCGCTAGTTTTGGCACTGGAAAGGGGATTGCAATTTTTTTTGTTAGGTTGAAGTAGTGAATTGTGCGCAATATTGCTTTTATGTAATAGTGAATTGTATAAAAATCTTGCAAAAGATAAAGCTTATACAAGATTTTCTTTGCTAAAATGTGAATTATGACGCACAAGCACACTATTTTAATGTGGTGATTGAGAAAAATATTTAACAAAGTCGATATAATGCAGCTTTTTTGTAAACTAAAGTTTTGGTCACTGTTCTGAATATAAGCTGTTATAGTTCATCATTTTCACACTGTGAACAATTTTTACGTTTTCAGCTTTCCTTACTATCGTGAAGTGGCATGTTTGCTATAGATTGCCTGCCGGTGTTAGTCATATGCACTATGCAAGATTAAGACCTGTAGTGTTACTGTGCTACTAGTATTGTTAGCTAACAGTGTTTTATTTAGGTGCTGGAGTCTTTAATAACCCTTATCACCTTGGCATTGTTTATGTCCAGTTCTGAAAGCGAAATGGAAATTATCTATGAACAACAAGACATTAAAGGCATTTTTTACAAGTCAGTAATTTTCACTGTTGGTTGCTCTGCTGATTATTGTGTTGTGATATTACAATTGACCTGTAAGTTTATTTTATTTTAAAGTGTTACGGTGTTTATACCGATCAGATGGCCAAGTGGGATAGAGCGTCTGGTTCTTGTTCGGTGGACTCGGGGTTCGATTCCGAGTCGAGTCGAACCGATGACTTAAAAATTTGTATTTGCAGCTTCCGTGCTGGACAGTATGGAGCAAGATGGCTAGTTCGCTTGTTTAGCTGTTGGTAAAGGCACATGACGGGATTCCTTCATCTTGGTGTGATAGACATATGGCCGGCAACTCCAAAACGAGCTTGTTTTGCTGTGGGGAAAAGCACTTGTATATATGGCCGGCAACTCCAAAGCAAGCTAGTACAGCGCTCAGTAGCTTTCTCGTGATAGGAGGATAAAAATGCGACTAAATAAATAAAACTACGGTTTTGGTTTCTAATCAAACATTGAACTACAATTTGGATTTTTATTTTCAGATGCAAAGCGTTGAAATGTTTCTCATTCACCATCATGTGAGCTTGCAAGATAAGTTCTTGTGCTGCAGATTTCAGAGCTGCGTTTTCGACAAACCGACTCAACATGAAGCCAATATCTCAAATCATAAACAATACTTTATACCTATCGTGAACATAATAAGATCATTATTTTGGATGTAAAATGTTTATTCTGCAGTGTTGTCCAATGTTTACCATGCCAAGATTTTTAAGCGTTGCATAGATGTAGCCTACAATTGTTCAAGCGTTTAATTCCAAATTTTGCTAAAATGCTTTGATACAATTCGAGCCAAAATTGTGATCAAGAACATAATATAAAAGATATTTTATTTTCAACAATTTGCTTTAATCTGCTCTACAAGTCTGAGTAGGGCTCAATCTTCTCTGGCAGAGTGCTCAATAACTATGGCTAGCTAGAGCATGTATTGTATTTGAATAAAAACCGTAAAGCATCTTCTCTTTGAATGAGATACATTATGCCCCCGAAAGAGCCGACAACGGCGAAACAGGCTGTAGTGGCTTCACGATTTTACAGTAATTTTATTCAGATGTAATCTGTTCTACAGATATTTATTGCAACATACGTATTTTTATGTCCATAACAAGATGCCGATGTAATTTTAAATGATGTGCTGTATTATATTGAAAAACTACTACCGTACTGTTGACCTGAATAAATTATGTGCTTTTCACCATAGCGTTTGTGTTATTTTTTTTAGATGTGCTTTTGATGTGCACCGTTGCTAAGTTTTACTTTTACTTCAGCGTACACAATACCTAGTTCTGTTAATGGATAACTTTTAGGCCTATCCTTTTAACAACTGCCCCTAGAAACTCTCTTTGAACGCTGAAGAATTGCATCAAGTGCTTTTTTGAGGCCGCTAACAGGCAGACTACTGATCATGCATCTAGTGTCTATTTGCAGAAAATACCAAATTTTGCGAGGAAATAATGGCGAAAACCCTTGAACAAAAAATTTTTGCATTGAATTTAGTCGTGTTGACCCGAATATTTTGGTGAGAGGTAGCGAGACATGACAATTAGAGCACATGGATCTAGAGAAAAAATAGCGAAAGATAAGAATTTGCGTAGTTTCACGGACGAATCGGCTGAGGTTTCACCAAAAAGTAGCTTCGAGTGCTTGAATCTCCGTTAATTATTCTGAGACAGAAAAATAGTTTAACGAAACTGTAAAAACCATCACGCTAAAAAAGTTACGATTTTTACAGGGCTAAAATTTGCTTCACGCATAAAAATTGGTTCTTGCAGGTGTAAAAGAGTGTTTTTAGTCAGGTTAATACGATTAATTTAATACGACTTGAATTCGGTTCTTATTCTTATGACCGGTGCCTACGGGTTTACTGCGAAATAGTGCCTACAGGGTTACTGCGAAACAATGTGGCATTATGTCCTGTAATTTCAACCGTAAAATTCATCAACTAAAAAGCAATGTCCTTCCTGGCCTACCGGACGGGAAGTCATGACGACTTCCTCTTGTTGGGTCAGAGGCTGTAGCAGCACTCCATCACCAACAGTGCAAAGCACTCCAGTAAATCGTACCGTAGAGCGAGACAGCGCTGTTTTTGGCTAAATAGCCAGAAACAGCGCTGTCTCGCTCTACGGTACGTAAAATTCACTTTAAGCACCCACTCCAAAAATAATTTCGGCGTCCCTACATAAAATGTTGGCTAAGTTCTGGCAAAAACGTATCAATTTCACAAGCCTACCGGTAACTAATTCCACAAAGGCGAAATTTCAATGGGTTCAGAGCAGGGCTGGGCAAACTACAGCCCGCTAGACCATTTTATGCGGCCCGCAGACAGAAATATAAACTCCTACCGTAAATCAAAAGCTTTTATGCTCTTGACTGATTCTCCGTAGAAAACAGGACATCTGAGGGCGTGTAGACTTTTTTTTGCTCTTCCAATCACTACTGCCCTCGGCTTCAATTTTTTTTAAATGTGGCTTTTCGTGTGAAAAGTTTGCCAACTCCTGATCTATGAGGTTGCAGTTTTGTGCGAGAATACGCCCTGTAGCTGCTCATGCATTCACCTGCCAGGCTACCACATAGCGTACTGTAGGTAATAGGGCCTACAATAATAATACGTTTTTTAAATATGTTTTGTCGCGCAAATTTAAATAAAATTGAAGAAGCAAAAATTTTATTGCATCAGCTGAATGGGATATTTTGACTTTTAAAATTGATCCTGTTAAGTGTTAACCAGACTGCAAATTCAACCAATGATCTATTATGTAAGTTTTTTTGCTGCTTTTATTTTGAATAAAAGTTAGATGAAAAAGATGCATGAGCTGAAAAGGTCATTTTGTCGAAATTAATTCATCTTGTAAACCTGGGTGCGAATCGAACGCGAAAAATTTTGCTACTTTCTACGTCACTTCAACGCAAAGCCTCGCTCAGCGGCGCAAGTAAAAACATAGTGTAGACAGAGACGCTTTGGGCAGCAGCGCGTCGCATCGCGTCGCTCTAGTGTAGACCAGGCCTAACGCTGATGGTATTTTGTCAGGTTTTTGTACATAAGTGCTAGATTCTATTTGTACCAACTAGGCTTTAACAAAAGAGTAGATAATTTTTAAGTTTCAGGTTTATAACCATGGCTTATAGTGTACTGTAGACTAGCTTCAATAAAACAAGTTTCATTAGGATGTGATGGAACATTTTGTTACCGTAAATATGTCTGAATGTGGCAGTGGAAGTTACGCTTTTGCTAAATGGAGGTGAAAAAGGTGAGAAATCTAGGTTACTACACTAGGTTACTGATATTGAAAAGGGTTGATGTCTAGAATCTGCTGTTTGTTTTATTATGCTCTGACGTGACACTTTGATTTGTCCTGTACCGGTAGTGATCAGCTTGTAATGACTGTCATCAGATCAGGTCATAGTGAAGTAAAGCAATTGGGCTGAAGTACCCAACCCTTATCTAGATTAAACAACTACTCTCCAACCGGCATTAAAGCTCAAGACTCGTGCTGTTCAGGGTTAAACAGTTAACTCTTAACTGGTTACACAGTTAAAGGCATCTATCGATTACATAAATCAAATGTGTGTGAAGAACGCAAACTTTTTCTAGTCTTTTTCAGCAAAACATTTCACTAGTATCGGTTTATTGGTAGCTTTATATGTGTTCCAGTAAAGAACTGACAGCTTGAACTAGTTGCTTGGTCGAATCGTCCTTGTTTATTAGGTTTGCATATAAAAGGTTTTTGGAAAATTAGTAGCAGTTCGTATAAACGCGTAAGTTTATGGTTTTCATGTAGGTAGTAACTATGTTGTTGTACGCACAGGAATACCAGAGAAGCTGTAGGCAACTATCGTCGCCTATCACAAGTACACAACTCCGGGGTCTCCTTTAGTAGCCCTTGGGAAGAAGAGAGAAGCCGTAATTTACGCCCCAAAGAAGACTATTTATCGAATAAAATCTGGGAACGTGAAAAAAGTCCCAAAAAACTGCGAAACTTCATGTGGAAAAGTTTCTGTTAAAGAGAAGATGAAACCGGACGGCCAACCGTTTCAAGCATTATGCTGTAATGCCACTGCATTTGTATTTGAATGCGCTACATCTTTTCAGTGTTGTGCAGTTGCTTTTCGTTTTCAGTTTTGGAGTGTTGAATTCAATTTATGGCACATCGTTTTCATTTCACAGAGTTAGTTGCTTAAACGCATTTGCATGAACCGGTATTATTGTCTCAACCGCTTTTATTTTTATTGATTTTTCTGCGTTGATTTGATGTTAATAGGTTTCTTGTACGTAGCTTTTCGTTACCTTTTGATATACAAAAACCGAAACTACCATGTGAAGAGCATTCAAACCTAGCACCTCCTTCGTATTTTAACAACTTCTTCACACGATCCTCAACGCCTGATATAAACTGTGCATACAACGGTATCACCAAAAATTGTCGGTACTCAAAACAATCTATTATTTTGAAAAAAACAAAAAACACTAGCCAAGTTCAGTAAACTATAAAAAAACGAATTGTTTGATTAGATTTGTCGCTCGTATTCCAGCCTCAATGTTCGATTCGTCTTCGTCAAGTTGGACATCCAGTTGACCATGGGTCGCAGCTGGTCCTTCATTGGTCTGGACATCTTCCACAAAAAAGTCATCTCGACATTCACACACGTAGTGCAGTGATACACACGCACTAGTTATGCTAACGGCATTTTCTACGCCAGCATCACATCGTTTTAGTAAGCATTCAATACGCAGCGATGCTTAAGTTCTTCCAAAAGCTTGCTCCACCATCTGACGGGCCGAACTCAGTTTCTGCAATAAAATAGTACGAGTAGTAACTAGATCCATTAAAAATCTCGAATGGCAAACATGAATTAAAAAATCATCATAGCGTTTGTGGTCATGACAACACTACGGAAACTAGTTAGCAAGGACTCTCTCAAGAGTCAGTATAACCATTTTCGCAGCCGGTGAGATGACAACCTCACTAACTTGAATACAAGGCTGTACTAACTATGCTGTTACCTGGAACCATGCAAGCAAAAATGCCGGATGATTTGGTTAGAGCAGGGGTTCTTACCTTCTTTTTGTCTCGTTTACTCTTTGCCAAATAAAAGAAATACGATCTACCACCAGTGCAACACCATCACTTTCTAAATCCTGAAAACTGAAGTTTACTTTAGTTTGTAATTCAGTAAATTTGCCCCTCAGTGGGTAAGATTTATCCTAGGGGACAAATTTACCCCCGGTTAAAAATCTTTGAATCATAGCATATACACTTAAACCATCAAACCCTTGCACTACACGCTTAAAAGCATACCAGGCCTACCTTGTTAAAAAGTATTTCACTAGTAGTAGCTCTGTTGTTTAATGTAAGATTTCATCAACCATGGTCGCAGTGGATACGCGGTGTCACCTATCATGTAATAGGGAAAAGTCTTGTTCCGGATCCCAGGAATCTGCAGAAAAAGCACAATAATGATATCCACTTGGGACGAAATATATTTCTTAATAATCTAAATAATGAAAAGATGGATCGTCGTAATTTTGATAATAATGAGTGCATTCTCAACAATGACGAAAAAATTGGAATAATTAAAAATTAATCGTCGTCAAACTTTCGTATTCAAAAGTTGGAAAGTTAACCTTGACAATGACTACTAGAGTAAATAAATTAACTCCGTTGTTTGGCGTATCAAGGATCAAATCCAACGTTATATAAAACGGTTATATTCGGGTTCACTTTTAAAACAACTTAAGCAACCGACTGTGGTGGCGTAGTGGTAAGAGACATCAATCGGTGCGGGAAGTCTGGGGTTCGATCCTCGAGCCGGACAAATCGAACACAGCATCGGCAATGACTCGCCACTGCTGCGATGATTTATGGAGTTCAAAGCTATGTTGTCCAGGCGCTAAGCCGCGAAGATGGACCACGCCACTCGTTCCACGCTTTGGCGTAAAACCGCCAGTACAAAAAAGTTTGATTTTTTTATTTGGCTCTTTCGCTGGTCAGTTTCAACAGTCATAATCCTGCAAAGGGGCGTAGCTCTCCAAAAATTGAAGGGGGGAGGCAAATTGCAATAGGCCAAAAACTTCAGAACACTGCCGTCAAAAAGATGGACTATGCCACTGGGCCTACACTTCACTCGAACTAGATTTAGCTTGAATGCACTAGGCCTCGAAACTTGACTTTTAGCTTGCTTAGTAATGGAATCTCAGAAGTCTGTTGGTGTATATTGACTCAAAAAGCGCAACTACTAAGGTAAAACCGAAATCCCAGAATCATTTACCTCTGGAAAAAGCTGATTTGTTTCGGCCAAAAAAAAAATCTGGAATTGCAAAGAACTCTCGCATTATGAGCTTTTCCAGGCCAACCAATGGCAACGTCAATAAATCGGCAAACAATGGCATCAGAATTTCTACAATTGTCTGGCAAACTTCTATTGTCACCTGAAAAATGCAAAGAATTTATCATGGAGCTTATTTTCATATCAAGTGGTTGGTTTACTTTATTCCCACACAGAGTTTAAAAGTGTTCCTTTTACAAAAAATGAATTTGTGAAAAACAATTCTAAGAAATACTGATGCCTAAGGGAGTCTTACGGAGCGGCTACATGAACCATTGTGAAATTAAGCAATTTCGCTTCATAGTTTTATTACTTTTGATGTGTATCTACCCCACCTCACTAAGTTTATTACAACGACATTGATAAGAAAATATCTGTAATAAAATCAACAAGGTTAAAAGAAGCGTTTAGCATGTTTGCACAGCTTACCTCACAAACAGTTGATTTTCCCAAACCAACATGTTCACCGATTGAACAATATATAATCAGCACCTCCACCAAGCCGCCACAATGCAATAGCCAAACGACAATCAACAGATCAACAGACATAGGCATGCAACAGTGTGTACTTTTTTTTCTATTTTTGACCGAAGTTCTTTTGGGATACTCAGGAATGTTGACCTGTTGCGAAAAAGTTAAGACAGCCTATTACACAGTTGCCAAAATAAAGACAATCATAATTTTAAACAGAAACGGAATAGGAGTACGAGAACTCAAGCAAAACTTCTACAATCACAACGGACATTTTTTTACAACTGAAACTTTCCATTTAGAAATTAACTGCGTGCACCTGAACAAGCTCTCTATTGACGTCAGTAACGACAGAGACATTTTTGATGACTCCAAGTGACCAAATAAAATAGCAACAAGGATCACCTTCTCATTGGAGGATCAAATAAGAACTTAATTTCACTTTATAGATAACAGATGACAGTCCGTATCCACAACTTAAATCATACAGTTTCAACTTTAAGTAACTTGCGCAAGAATGTCAACGTAGGGATTATGATGCGATTACTTCAGTCTGGTGTGCACAGCCACAAACTGATGCTAGGCCAATCTTACAGCTATACGTAACATGCAACGTTGTAGGCCAACATACATTAAAACCTATGCATGTTATAAATGCATACACGTTATGGTCATGCTACTTGTGCATTATTACACCCAAACGTCCTTTTTTTAAGCAAAACCTCACACATGAAATTGTCAGTGTTAGCCAAAACCTGTGGCTTTCTCGCTAGTTTATGATGAATAAACATTAAACACAATATTGACAAGCACTACAGTTCGATAATGCACAATATTTACATTGTTTCATTTATGAGTGCTTCATGTTTTCACAGACATACACATTGCCAGTGCATAGCCAAACCCTCTTTGATTTCTTGATAGGAAGTGGTTATTTTTACGGGCCTGTAACATTTGTCTTTTTGGTTTGTTTTATTACTTCGTCACGCTCTCGTAGAATCGGGAAGACCGCAAAGGGATAATAAATGAAACAAATAGCTCATTTCTATGGGCCTGTACAAATAGCCACTGCCTTCTTTAAAAACACACTTTAATAACACTTCTTTAAAAACACCAAAACATGTTTAAGCGGCCTCCACAAACTCTCACTTTTTTAATCGTAAGTGTTTTCAATAATCCTATGGTTGCCAGTCCAATAGCACTCCATCCCAATATACAAAATTCGGCTTCTTTTTAATCCAAAAACGTCTTTCATTTCGTAAAGCTTAATTTAAAAAGCAAAACAATAGGAACAGAATGGTTTAAAGTATTAAACAGTTTTCTTCCATTAACAGCTTGTAGCTCAAAGTGCGCTGTATTGATTGATTGCTCCGCTTCTTCTTATTTTTAAGATAGGCCTATTTTATTAATACAGCATAACTGCATTTTGCCATAGGCTATTGAATGTATACCGTAATACGATGAATCAGTATACTATAAATGTAGTGTAAGAAACAACATGTTAGTAACAATGTGATAAAAATCTATTATACCTGATCATGCATAACTTAAATACTGAGCAAGTAAATGAATATTGCCAGAAGTGGTATGTTTATGCTGTACGTAAGCCACACTTATTGACGAACTTAATTAATGTTCTTTACGGAGTGGTTGTCCACCTTTTTATTTCATGACTTAAGTACAAGTGTATGTTTGAAGGATTGAGGGAACCCCCCTCACCCACTGCATGCATTTTTCTGTTTCTTCCCTGCGTTTTAAACTAAATGACCGACAATGCTAAATGACAAAAAATAAAAGGTAATGAGCAATTCTCTGATTAAATTTGGGAGGAGAAAGGAATGCTCTTATTGGGCACTTTTTTCTTCCAGATTGAATACATTATCGAAAAAAGCACTTACCGACAGGCGGTAACTGTTCAAGTGTCCAACGAGCGTTAACTTCAGTAATTTTTTATAGGAAGTGTCTATTTTGCCGTTAACGACAAAATACCGATCATTTGGCTAGTTTTGTCAAAACTGATCGTGCATATTGATGCAAGCCAATCAACACTTATGAGTATACAGTATACACAGCCTAAACGCTAGCCAATCAGTATTTTGCCATTAGCAGCAAAGTTGACACTGCCTTTTTATTTCTTTTTTCATTGCTTTCAATAGAAAAAACCTGAATATTGTGTACCAGTAAATGGAGCTCATGTGAAATGCCTACAGGTACTCAGTACGGGGCCTCGTCTAGAACAAGCCGTCGCTAGAATAAGCCGTCGAAGCAAGCGGTCATTATATTACACGCTCGCTGCGCTCGCTCGGCGATCAGTCGCTCGCTTCAACGGCTTATTCTAGATTTGACCCCTCAGTACGTACCTTACGGTACTAAGCCTAATACTACTGGTATCTAGATTTATAAGTTGATAGTCTACAGATCTTGGGTACCAGTATCTCAAACAACTAATAAAGAGAATGGCATCAGTGTGTAAGCATTCAGCAAATAAGACCAATGTATTAGGCTATTCTGATCTGGTCATTTTTTCTTAACAAAAAATGTTTTTCAAATGGAAGACAATTCTACATATACCAATTCTGGTTACTGCTTAGAAATGGTTTACCACTTCACAGCTTCAACTGCCAAACATGTCCAATGCCGGTTCAAGCTATACTATCGTTATTGCAAAATGGTGCCGGTAAATTGGGTCCTACTAAAACCTGCAGGAACACAAGGACCGTTCCTCACAAAAGCTTGTGCTCCTGCAGGTTTTAGCGAAACCGGGTAAATTTATAGTAGACTATATCCTATAGCAATCATAATTTTCCACAAGAAACACAAAATTCATTTCTTTCTATTTTTAGGCTGCACAGTCAACTCAGCTAGCCCACTGCTCACATTAAAGAGATTAATGTAGCATATACCGGTACCCTATAGACTATGCCAATACAATCAGTGCAAGCATACTAAACGTACGCAAATTTTTTGCTTACTAGGATAATGCAAGGCAAACCTTTCCCTATATAGCCTAGTCTATGCCAGCCTTGCACCCATGTCCAGCAGCTTTTTTTGTTTCAATGTGCTATACCGGCACCGCATGAACATGCCCATAAACCTGTAAACTACTTCCAATGTTTACCCTGCCTATTTACTCTAAGCGACATTCAAAAACTTTGAATTCTTGTTCTTAGGGCCATTAAAAAAAAAATTACCCTATCTACTTCAGTTCCTCATTACTTCCTCAACTAGAAGAAAGCCCACCACAATTGTCAAGTAGTCTACTCCAGCCCATAAGACCTTTGTTAGGTCTGCTGACCTTAAAAATGAATATAATCTTGTTCACTTAAGCTGACTGTTCGCAGCTTACCTCTACCGTTGATTTCACTGAAGTCGGTTGTCACAATTAGTCTACCCAGTAACCAGGTTTCAAACCTCATATTTTTCAGGTTTGAAACCTGAGGTTTCACGACCAGGTTTCAAGCTTTATGGTCGTTCACACTTGCCGAAACGCGATTCCTGGTTGTGAAAACCGACCAGTGTGAACGCTAGAAGTTTCGTAACCAGGTATGAAACCAGGGTGTGAAACCTGGTAATACGCTAGTGTGAACGCAGCCTAAATGTCCAGGAATGCATAAGGCAATCAGCCACCAGTATCTCTGCAAGGCAGACCCAAAGACAGCAGCCACAGAGTACTGGAGTAACCGCAACAAGTAGAGAGCGATGGGAAACTTATGGTAGGGCTGTACAACGCGCTACAGCAGCCACCGAAACCAAACCGCTGACTACCACTAAACCAGAACACACACTGGCAAGGTTCTAGACTGGCAGAAAATATATTAACATAAACAAACACTTGGCCAAGGCAAACGGGACAAACACACATATGAACAATAAACCATAAAACTAAGAACTGGGTAGCACTAAGACCATAGTCGGTATATTAGTAGTCTGGAAAGTACTTGCAAAAGGTTGTGTCGCTTAGTGCTCCGCTGCGACTGTTTGTGGTAACGTAGAACTATAAAGATATTCTGCTCAGTTTGCTGGGGGACCTCAGAGGTGTACACAAACCGGAGTACCGGAGTCGACTCCGGCAGGAGTGTCAATGTTTCAGCCGGAGCCGGATCCGGGGTCATAAGTTTCCAATTGCTGCAGGAGCAGGATCCGGAGTGAAAAATTATCGCATTCTTGTGATATTTGTTCAAAATTTGCCATAATTTGGTTCTGATGATTTGCTTGTTTTGTGCGGTTTAATTCTACCAACATATCGGTATTGATAGATAATTACAGTCCATATTTTACATCTTGCAGAGCATCCATAGTATACCTAAAAACAAAACAAGTTTAGTAAAACAAGTTCTTCTGATGTTAGCAGCATAATGCAATCACTTGGCAAATAAACTGATAAAGTGAATTAAAAATTTAGTTGCGGGTAGTACCAGACGATAGACCACACGCGACAGGCCTAATCTAACCGATTAATTATGACTGTGTATGGTTTGGGTAAGGGTACTAGTACTAGGGGTAGTCAGCTAAGCGATGTGGAATTATTTGTGTACCGCAGTTTAGTGTTTTAATGCAGACTACAACCGACAAAGCAGTCTTGCAGTAAGCCTTTGTGAATTGCAGATAGGCTGACTTAGTCCAGCAGCTACTGAACCAACATTTCTTTACTTTACATAGGCCAAAAGTTCTAAATTCAAGTTTTGCACAACCCACAAGTTTGCCAGAAATTTTGAAAGTTACTGGGTAATTGTATAAAATTTTTTGTTGCTGCTAGGGTTAAGATAAATTGCTTTGTTTGTATAGCCAATAGTTTTAGAAATGACAATGTTTTGGTAATGATTGGAAAAGTAATTGCCACTATTTTGTTAGTTTGATTTTTACATACTGAACCATCATCAAGTGACATGGCTGAGCGGAATTGGCGTTGGGCTTTGAAACCAAACATCACGGGTTCAAGTCACGACTTGGCCGACCACATTTCACACATGATTGTGTGGCTGTTGACTTGGAGAGCGCAAGCTCAAACTAGTCTTCTTCGTCGGTCTGTTCTTTCAACTTCAGTTTTTTATTAGGCTATAACTGCTTAGTTATTACCGGTAATATTTTTACTATATACCTTACTAACTTGAAGTAGTTGGGTTAGTGCAGAATTTTGAGTTTAGTGTTTAGTTAGGTTTGAAGGTTAATTTAAGGGTAGCAGCCCAAAGCCAAGCATGTCATGAAAGAAGCAATATTGAAACATGACTGTTGAAGACAGCACATTATACATATATAAGGCATTGGTCCTGAAATCAGTGGCTCATTCAGATTTGCACTACTAAGTGCTCGCTTTGTTAATTTCTTTTGCATAGATCTTTAAATTTGCTTTTCTTGTTATCTACATGTTGAATGTTTAAAATAGCTCTGAGTTTTTAATTTAAATTATTTAATTTAATTACTAAAGTTTGAATTCAAAATGCTTGTAATCCCACTTTTTGCAGTGCTGGAAGTTGAGCTTGTTGGTTATTTATTACAATTAGGCAGTGGGCACTTCTACAGACAGAGCTTAGGATCAGTGTACAAAGGCTGTTTCGTTTTGAACTGCAGTATTTGGTTCTTTCAAAATAACTACCGGTGCATTACAATTTTAAATTGCTTTTCAACTTTCATGTAGCTATTGGTACGCATCAAAGTTGAATTGAATTCATTTGAACAGTTTCACATGTCCATAATGAAAATTTAAGTCTTGATATTCAGCAGTGTGTTTATATGAAAATACAACTTGAGTATCTCTGAAGTGCCTGATTTTCAGGAGGGCATGAGCATTAGCAATTGATCTTTTTCTGCTTCTTCCCAAGTACTTAGAAATGTTGCAAACCACTGAGCAGTTGCAGCGCTGCGGTAAAATAGCCTTCTGAATTATTTGTCCATTTCCCTTCCTAAACAGACGCTTTTGCGTAAAAACAGGAGTCGAACAGGAGCAGGAGTATAAAAAGTAATCATTGACCAGGAGCAGGATCAGGAGTCTGGTTGGTCAAAACAGGAGCAGGAGTCCAAAAAAGGCGACTCCGTACACCTCTGGACTGGACCTATGGGGAGGCAACATGTTTCCGACTTAAGCTGGCGGAAATGAATCTGTTAGAGACCTAAAAGAAAGAGACAGGTTGTGTAGATTTTCGTTTAAATATTTCTTATTGATTAAAGTTAAGGTTTTGATTGAATAGAAGTAAAGAAATGCGCAGGTAACTGTATGTTAAGGCAGTTCATGTGCTGGTTAACAGGTTAGGATTAAACTGTGTTCTGAAGCCATGCGATACTTTCAGCATGCTTTTAGACTTGGTGGAAAGGTAACCTGATGCAGGTAGGCTTGTTTAAAGTTATGGAAGTTGTTAAATAAGGTTTACAGCTTTAACCAAAAGGGAGGACCAGGTAACTGGCAATAGAGTAGGCTGTAAGACAAAAATGAACATTACCAGAGGCTAGTCTGTAGTTGAGTAATAGGTACTGGTAAAGTTTATAAAGTTCTGGAAGAAAGTGCCAGCTAGTAAAATATACCTTGTGATGTGATTTTTACTGTTTCAGAATTTAATTCTGTTAGTTTTGTAGTTTTGCACTTATATTGTATAGTTTTGTAGGCTAAAATTTATTTTGCACTTATAAGGAACTGAGGAATACTGGTACTGGTATATATGACACAATTTGACTCGCTACTGCAGGAAATGGAAAACCCAAAAACATCTGATAGGCCAGGGCCATCAAAGCATGGAGGCTCATATTGTTGCATCCCACAAGGCGACAGTAGCTCAAGTAAAGGCATTAAACTTTACAAAGTCCCTAATGGAAAAAAAAGATTTGGAGTTTGCACTCAAGATTGGTCAAATCAATTTCAGAAAGTTAGTTATAAGTTTTTTTATTAAAATATTTATCTGCTTCACCTATTGATGTAGCAAAGTACGGTACCTGATGAATAAATTTTTATTTTGAAACAAAATCCTTCGAAAAAATGTTCATTTTTTTTTACGTTATTGGTGCTTGGTTTGGAATTGCTCATTTTAAATATACCGGTATATAGTTACCAGTAATGTGTCTAGGAGCAAATTCTGTTTCTAAAAAGTTCAGTTACCAGTACAGTTCGCTTAAGAAAATTTTTAGGTTTGGTTTTGCTAGTTGTTGTTAGGCCAAAATGTCATAAAACCAGTTTATGAAGTTGAAGTTCATTTTGAGTGTTTGGTGTGAATACTGCTAATGTTTTTAAGGATTTATTACTTTTAGGTGATATTCGAATATCGATTCAATCCTCAGTTTAAACGCAATGTGAAGAATGGCAAAGCATTTATATGCCAACTGCATTTCAAAGATGAAGACATTCAGTATACTTCGTTAAGGAGTTGGATCAAATTGGGCCATTTGCCAAGTTTGAATTTGCCTGTAAAGTCGCTTCCTGACGTAGCTCCACCAAAACGTCGAAAACTGAATCGATTTGAATCAACAACTGCACCTAGCGAAAATCTTCTGTATTCCTGTAATAATGCGGTTGCTGCAAATGCTGAGGAAGCTTGTTTATATACTTCTCTCTCTGATGTTATCAGTGAGTTTCACAAGTTCAATCCATCTGGTTGGCGTTTTTTTTAAATTGAAGATATGTTGCACTTAACGTTTTTTGATCATCCAAATCAACACGCCATTGCTAGAATCAGTTTACTAATGAAACAAAATGAAAGTGAAGAAAAATTTAATGTGGCGATAAATGGAATTAATTGCATGGATATTTCTGATCACCTGAATGAAGAAAAGATGAGTTTGGCAACTATGCTGATGTATTTGCTACAATTCAGAAATTGCGTTGGTTATGAAACTGTTGAAGATAAAATATTATGGCTCAGCACAATTGTTTTTGATTCATCTTCAAATCAAATGAAAAGGTAGAGTACATTACAGAAAATTGGATGTAAAATCGAATGTATGACAGGGAAAATATGGCAATACTTATTTCTCATGTCCAAGTGTTACCTGTTGCGTTTTCACTTCATAGAGCTTAAAAATATCTCGTGTTTTAACTTCTTTTATACACTAGATCTGACTTTTCTGGTTACCAGATTTTGGTTTTACAAATTAAAAAATGTGATGATAGGTTTGTTCTCAGTTCTGTTTTAATTTTCTTTGCCATTACTTTAGGATTATGTATGATTGCAAGTGTCTGTCAAAACGAAATTGCTAATGTCAACTCGTTTAGGTTTGTGAGTGATTCTTGTTTGAAAGTTTTGAAAGCGACTGATGATGCTGATATTGCAACGGTATGCAAAAACTGCATGGAGCATCACAAAACAATAAAAGCAAAGTTGAAGAGAAAGGAGAACCGTCTTGTCAAAGTGCAAAACATACCTGTAACTAAATATGCTCCTATTTGAAAAGTGAGCAGGGAAAGACTAAAAACTACCTTTCAAGTTCATCAAAGAAGGTATGATAGATATTATCATGTGTAAGTTAGAGTTGGATTTTGTTACCTTTTTACCGCATTTTTAAGAGTCATGAAGTGGTTGTAAGTTTGTTATTTTTACTACAACTCAGTTTCAGGACATGTGAGATTTTCATAGGATTCCATAATATACGTCAAATAAAGTGAGAAATAAGAAAAACAACTGAATATATATACGTATTTCAAGACAAAAGTAACCGTTTAAACATGAAAAAAAATGAATATGGATCGCTTGGATTTTTTATTTTGCCAGCAAAAGTGACAAGTACAACCTACATGCTTTATTTTTAATGTGCGAGCATTAAAGTTATTTAATAAATGTAAATAATCCTAACAGTTTCACTAATTAGTTAGTGATGATAATATTATTATGAGACAATATGCACCTGAATTGATTGGACAATGGATAATGTACCAATACACCAATATTAGCAGCAGAAGAATAATATGCAGGATTACTTCATTAGATATTGAATACATTATTGCGTTGAGCCTTTTTCCTGACAAGATAAATTGCATATTGTTTTTATATTGTGAAAAATTGCGGAACTTGAAACCGAGTTTCAAGATAAAGGTGTAAATGTGAGTGATAATTTGGCTGGAATCTTAGAAAGTGTGCGGCAGGCTGAGCCAAAAATGAGTTTTTAGTGGAATGGTGGAGTAAACAAAAGGAGTTACAGTCAATTAGAAGTGATTATGGTAGGCGATATTCACCATCTATCATAAGGTAAAACATGAGGCTTGATGTTGGAGCGATAGATATTGAAACTTAGATATCAAAGTGATACAACTTGTCAATTTCAATAAAGTTGGTTTGAAACTATAGAGTGTTTTCGTTTAGTAGAAACAGATCCACTTGAGTGTGTAAAATAGAAGTTCTACGTAACTCCTTACCTCCCACTTCACCAATTTTGTTATATTTTGTTTTTTAACAGGTTTTGTCTACAGTTGCGTGCTAAATCTTCGCGTACGAATTTATAAAAAAGGTATTGGTTTTGCCCAGTGCTAGGAAACTCCGTCTGGAACGAAATAAATTTGGTTCTGTTGCAATGGGACTGCAACCAGATGTACTAAGCCGAATAAAAAGCAATGTAACACAAGGACTTGGATGTGCCGCAGGAGATCACCAGAAAATGGCAATTTTAGCTTTCGATGAGATGACCATAAAAGGTATGATGCTAATATGTACTAACTATAGAACTTGTGAGGTTTTAGGGCTTGTTGTGCTAGCATCTCCTTTATCGACAGCTTGTTTATGCAGTGTTAGGAACAAGTGGAGATATTTTTGAGTTATTTCTGCGTGACATACATTGCTTAGCAGAGCTTTTCAAGTTAGTGATAGTGATGTAACCTGCCGCTTTCAGAAAACCTTGCTTATTCTTCGGCGAGTGGAGAGATAGTTGGCTATGTCGATTTTGGTGATGCCGAGCTGACAAATCTTTCTTCAGCAAAAGGCTCTTTGGCAACTCATATGCTAGCTGTGTTTATGAGAGGTTGGTAGCCAACATTTTGCTTAGCTTGAAAAGTACTGATTTTTTTATAATTTTGTGGAGGTGCGGATTATTAAAACATTTTGTGTAGCGAAGAAGCAAAGTTATAAGAGGATTGTGGTGCTTTTCCTGTTGTATGGCTTTAGCATTGAAGGCAATTGCAAAAAATGTTTTTGCCTTATGTATCGGGTTTTTGAATTCCTCTACCGTTACCTGTAAATACTGCGCAATCATACATTGAACAATTACTTGGTATTTTGCAGTGAGTTATGACTAGCGCCTTTTTTTTTTTATCTAAAAAACATATTTTTGACTTTATTTTAGCAAAATTTTGACTTTGGTTTGACCTAACCGCTTTTGCCTAATTACTTATGTCTTGTTGCACTTTTTTGATTAAAAATGGTTTATAATCCGCAATTTACAAACATTTCATGCATAATAAGTGCTATTTCTTTCTCAATAACCGCACGTACTTTTACCATTGCAACTTACTATTTCGGAATAATCAAATAAAACTGCGCATAGAATTTTAATAGCAGCTCAAAAATTCAAAAAAATCTACGTTTTTTTCATTTTTTTAAGGGTTAGGGTTAGGAAATTTTGATGAAAAGAATTTTGACCAGTTTTAACTTTATACAAAATTTTGACTTTATTTTGACTTATAAAATCTACCAAAACAGACTCCTGAAGGCCTGAAACGAACGTTAGTACATGTTTGATCATGTAAAAAGGTCCTAAAAAAATTTTGATTTTGTTGACTTTAGCGGGCCCTAGTTATGACTGTAATCGAATTTTGTTTAGGAGTTACGAATAAAAATTTGGATGGTGTCGTTGCTTTTTATGCCACAAATGGAATAAAGTATTTTGAGCTGTTTTTTATTGTGACGGATCTTCTAGTTAACATACCATTTCATACTTCTTGCATTATCTCTGGATTGGTTTGTAAGTAAAATGTTACAACGTACTTTTTTTTCTTGGCTTTACTACACTGCTTAAAAGTACGATACGGTACTTTTTAGTTGATGGTCCCGCTGCCAATCGAACAGTCATGAAGCTTTTGGCTTGTGAAGGTGATCGCTATCCTTACCGAATGAAAAATCCTGTTTCACCTTCCAGGTATGTGCATCTTCATTTGCTTCTTTCAGTAATACTTACTTGCCTTCTCAGAATTTTTTTAGAATCAAGAGAATGTAATTTTGTCGCATAAGGTTCAAAACGCAGGCAATGCTGAAATTGCTGGTCGCACATCAATATCTCCCAAATTTCGCTCATTAAGCCATGTGTTCAATTATGTTATTAAATTTGTGGTTTTATTGATTACGTTATTATGTTTGCAAACAGGTATATTTACTTATTGCCGGATCCCCGCATGTGCTAAAAACGGCGAGGAACAATCTGTTCAACGAAAAAAAATTAATGTGGAACGAAGGGAATATTTGGCTTGGTCCTATAAAGCAATTGATTCGTGTGAGTTGGTGCAAATGCTAACGAAATATAGTAACAGAGCATGTAAAAAAAAGTAAAATGCAGTATATGAAGAGTGTTCAAACTGTTCATAAAGTCTTAGGACAATTTAAAAGATTTATTTAAAAGAAATCACAATGAAGGCCATGTTATTTCAGGATGATATAACGCGTGGTGAATTGAGATTTTTTCACAAATTATCTGAAAAACACCTTTTCTTTACTTCTTGGGAGAAGATGAATGTTAAATTGGCAGCACAGCTCATGTCTGAAACTGTGGGTGAGTAGAATACGCTGATTTTCGGGATTGAAAAACTTCATTGACCCCTACTAATGTTTCATCTGCATGAAATATTCGTAATTCTGCTTAATACTAAGCACGAATTTTTGGATAATTCGCTGCAAAACCCTTGCAGTTGATTGGTGCTTTGATTACATCACGGCTTTGATGTAGGTTATTATAAAGTTAATGATAACTGACGTTGCGCTTGGCCGCGTGGTGGGCGAACCAGATAAAATTTACCGGTTCATCCAGTTCAATGCAGTACGTGTTATTTAATAATTTTTGTTTCAGGTCGTGCAGTAAAAGAGAAAGGACATAACGCTTTAGCTGAGTTTATTTTAAACATCGACCGTTGGTTCGATTGCATGAACGCTGGTAAGTAAAACATAAGGGATTGCATTGCAGAACAATGTGGGTCTTTCAGCAGAATTAGAGAAAACGTTTTTGGTTGAGCTTTCCTTGTCTCGCCTTATTTATTCGGAGTTATAATAAAACATACATCTCTATTTAGGGTTTCAAAAATCGCTTTTTAAGGATTTTTGCAAGCCTTTCAAAAATGTTGATGATGCGCGACTGAAATGGTTAGAAGAGGACTTTTTGAGGTACTTGGGAAATTGAAAAGAAAATGTAGCGAAGCGATCCCTGCCTACTGATAACATCAATCGAAAAAAAATGCTTTTAAGCGAAAGCACTGAAGAGGGATTGATTATTTCATCACTTTCAATGGTTTCGTTGGTAAAGGTTTTGAAAGAAGGAGCTGATTACGTCTTAGCGAGGAGAATTAACCTGGATCCATTGGAAGCTTATTTTGGCCAACAACGAGCTAAAAATCACCGCTGCGATGCACCCACAGTCAAGTCATGTGAAAGCAATGCAAGAATTATTGATATTGGTAAAAGTAGCGTATCGGGATCAAATGTTACTCTCAATTGACTGCAATTAGATGTTCGTTGTTTTATTTGAAACAAAAAAAAAGCGATTACAACCACCACGACGACATGAAAATCTAAAATAAATACTAATAACTTGCGTTTTTGAGGAACTGACGTAAAGCGGAGCTCGGCTTGTTTCGTTTGTTGGTTTCCTTTCGTTTTTTTTTCTTGGTAGATGTCTTGGATGTGCTTTGTTGCAATGTGCCCGCATTCTTACATATCTTTTCAATAATTTGTAAATGACATCACCAGGGCATGTGTCTTCTGGATAAAACTGCGTATAATCAACGCTTTCAGCTATTGCATTAACTAAAACTTTTTTTTAGTTTTTTCCTTCCTAAATTAGTTTTCACATTCCATTATCATGTTCGTGAATCTATCTGTGCAAGTTATGAGTCCTCTGTCAACTTTATTTTGATAAACGTCCTTTTTTGCAACTACTATTTGGTTTTGGCACCAGCTCTTCTCTTCGTTATAAAATTTTTTCAAACCCCACCTCAAACTGCTCCAGCTAAGTATTTCACAATGTTTTCGTTGCTCTCAGTCACAATGGATTTGTCTGGATTGGAATTTTGTAGTTCTTGGTTTTCATTAATAAGCTTAGGAACTACAGCAATTAATATTCGTTTTACATTAATTTCGCTAATTTCTGAGGTGTCGCTTGCAACATATTGCTTTTGCAGCATAATGGAATATTCTCTAAGTTTTTGCTTAGTTCGCAAGCCACAAAATTCTTCCCAATCTGATAAAATGTTCTTTTTAAAGAAGTCTAGATAATCAGGGGCTAAATGAAGTGCTTCAATGGCTACCCCAAGCATTTCATTACATAGCGGTGCGGCCGTTGCCAAAGGCGATTCCATTTCTGGTATATATACCTCATCGCTTTCTTCAAGTTCCTCGTCCATCTAAATATTGTAATGTGATGCATAACTGAACTGAGATGATTGATTATGGTTTTTGTTGCATAACTGTAATGATTAATCTTTTGATTAAAAAGCAGTTGGCATTGCACTGTAGTCATTGCTTGCTTACATGGTAGATTATAGACCGAGCTACGTTTAAATTATTTTAAGTTGACTGCTTCTCAAGTTAAATGGTACAAATTTTGTGCACCAGCAAAAAACTATGACAAATTTAATAGTCACAGCTTCCCTGCTTGATGCTCAGCATTGAAAGGACTGTAGCGTGATGGTGGGTGCGATCTGACTCTAGTATATAATCCACAATATTCAGAAGGTTGCGTTGCGTATATTAATAATAATAATAATCTGATATGAGATCCAGTTATATAGTATGGTGAAATAATACGAAATAGCGAGTTATGTAATACGGTGATATACATCTATATAATTATGCTTTTCATAATAATCTATTGATCCAAAACTACGAACCAAAAGGACGCGTTCACATCAACACATTATCCCCTGGGTTGCAAAAGATTAACTATGTGACCATCTGAGAGGTTGAACTGAGAAACGCATGACATATAAAGGCTAGTCAAGGAGTTAAACCACATAATAAAAAACGTTGCAAAAAAAAAAAAAATTTGTTAAAAGCTTCCATTATGTAAGAAAAGAATGCAATTCATTATAATTCGATCGTCAACTTAGACAGGTTTGTGCAAAACAGAAAAAAATCTAAAAAAAATGCCAAATCAGCGCGCAGGCAAAATAAGAAAGGCCTTATTGACTTGACGTTATGTGAATGTTTAACAAATGATTGTGTGCAAGTGTAAGTGTGTGTTAAGATGACGAATGTTACGTAATCAGCACCGAAAACGAAATAGTTAGTTAGTTAGTTGCTTATTTAGCACCAAACTCAATTTTCAACAGTAACGTAGAGTTCAGTTACGTCGCGGCGTAAGTTACACTGTTGTAATTTCGGCAATTCGCAGTAGATTAGGTGTGTGGCATAAGTTTTGAAGTTAACCAACACTATCGTTAAGCAACTGTATAATGTTTTTGTAATTGGTAACCAAATGAAACGCTGTATCGACAGCATCTTGAGGGTTGTACAAATTTTCTTCTTTTGGAGTGATAAAAGCCATCTTTGAATCTTCCGTTGCCAACTCGTCATTCAGAATCCAAGCGTGTTATCATTGGTTCACTTTTTATAGATGAAGAAATCAGTCATCGCCACATCGTATTGTTGAACTTGGTGCTAACTGATTGGTGCGATTCGGTAGATGCTTTCGTCATCATTGTGTGTGTGTTTGGTGTACGGAAAGTTTGTGCTGAGAAGGTTATCCACTCTAAAAAAGAATAATACGAGTAAACGCTCTTCAGAAAAACATCACACAGAAACAAATATAATACAAATTTAAAGTACCCTCAAAGCATATTAGGAATTAACGGCACAAAAGCAAGTAAACGACATAAATGATTACCAGCATTCCTCGTCTGGTATGGTGGTAAGGATTCACAACGAAAGCAAAATTAGAGAAGCAACAAAATCTTAGAAAAGCAGGCATACAGGATCTAGGTAAAAGTTATCAATACATTGAAATAAAAAATATGTCAAGTTACCTAGATCACGACAGTTGGAGGAAGAAATATAGAAGCCATTAATAGAGCAAAGTAAGTTCGAAGGAAAGCGATGTTGGCTCGTTCTGAGCAACGGCACCATCTGTGAATAGAAATACCTAAAGAGGGCATCTCGATACGATACAGAGAGGAAAAATTACAATGTAAATGCATTTCTTGTGTTCCGAGTGGTGTAGTTACAGGGCAGTTACCTTTATCAGTCACATCCCAAAACACTGCCATTGCTTGGTTAGTGCAATATCCAAGGGAAATATGACAATTAGACATGGGGAGAAGCGTAGACGAGAGAGTGTCACGGTAGAAACCATACGTTATTATGGCCTTAGTTAGGAAATGGTTTCTCAGTTAGGAAACATTGGGGTCACCAAATGTAGCGTGACGATGGGTGCGATCTGACTCTAGTATATAATCCACAATATTCAAAAAGTTGCGTTGCGTAATCTCAGAGCCGTAGCAGCCGTCCCCCAAACCCCCTCAATTGGGAAGGCCCACACTGCCAAAAGGGGCCTCAATTGCGTTAAAAAACACAAAGTTGCATCAATTCAAAAACAAAATTTTGCTTTGCGAATTGCGTTGAATGGGATTTTTTACGCTCAGATTCTATATTTCAATTTTGAAATTCTTCGCAGTCGTTTTCTTTTAAATAGCGTCACAAACTGCGTAATGGTGTCATAAAAAATATATTGTGTGTAAGAGTGCGCGTTGGACTTGAAAATGAAGGTCGGTGCAGAGTTGGGTCCAATTGTTTAAAGTCAAAGTCATTACGTTTGAAAAATTTAAATTCAAATTCAATAACACTTTGTGAGCGGATTTAAAATTTTACTAATTTATTCGCATTTTTATCCTCCTATCACGAGAAAGCGACGGGGCGCCACACGAGCTCGCTTAGGAGTTGCCGACCATCTTGTCTATCGCTTTTATATGGGGGAATCCTGTTTAGTGCCTTTTCCAACGGCACAAGTGAACTTGACGGCTTGCTTCACACTATCCTTTTTATGCCTGAGGTCAAGCAAAACAGCTGTGAATACCAATTTTCAATTCATTGGTTTGACCGGACTCGGAATCGAACCCCCGAATCTACCAATCCAGAAGCAGACGCTCTATCCACTCGGCCATCCGATCGGTAAATTAAATTTAATCCTACCCTAGTTCTGTGTCAATAACCATAATATACACAAGTCCATTAAAAGAGGTTTCGCTAGTTCGACAACGTCTGCGTTCCAAGAAGCACAGTAAAAAGAAAAAGAGAATGAAAATAGAAAAAGAAAATGCTTACTTACGAATTACGATGCAAATGTTAAAACATGTAGCTTCAGAGGAAGAGATTCAAAGCAAACTTTTCTAAACAACTGGTGGACCAGGCTATTATGTCGATACTTGAAAGTTTAGATGACACGTGATATCGCTTGTTTCTTTTCATTGCTGTTTACACTCAGCAGCTTCGTGCATGAACAGCCATTGTCAGCAATATGATCTGGCAGTACCGCACGCAGGTTCAGATCCTTTGCGACGGGTTCGATTCACGGCTGGAGCCTATTGTATTGGATGTATATACCAGATGGTTGCTGATTAGCACGGCACAAGTTCATCTGGCAGTCTCCCTTCAATACCGTTGAACTTTTGTTTCAATAGTAATAAGTGCTCGCTTGCCTTGCTCCTCGAATTTACAAAATGCGTTGTTACTGATACCAGTGCTAAACAAAGCTTCAGAAAACTGGAACTTATTAAAACGTTTAATAGATGTAATATGGCAAACATCAAACTATATTTTTACTTTTCATTTATTGGCATTTTCATCCATCTATCACAGAAAGCAATGAGGGCGCTGCACGAGCTCGCTTAAAAGTTGCCCGCCATCTGTCTACCACACTTAAGATGGGGGAATCCCGTTAAGTGTTTTTACCAACGGCGCAACAAACAAACTTGACGGCTTGATTAACGGTATCCCTTTAATGTTGAATTTCTAGTAGGGAAGCTGTAAATACCAATTTCTCAGTCATTGGTATGACTCGACTGAGAATCAAACCCGGAGTCTACCAATCCAGTAGCTGACAAACTATCCACTCAGCCATTCGATTGGTTCTTCACTGGCCTTATTGTCAATCTAAAGTTTATGCGCCCGATCTCCACTTATATGCTGTCATAACAGCATCTGCGAACGAAAAAGTGCGCTTTAGCTACACGATTTTAATGATAATGGATAAATGAGTGTAACAAACTTGTCTTAAAAGCACACCATTTATTTTTTCACAGTGGCAACGCGCATGTTTTACTACAGTATTCGCATTGTGGTGAGACACTGAGCTGTTATTCCTAAAAAAACCTAAAACAATTTATATCGAAAGCTCAGTATAGGGACTCTTGAAAGGATTTTTTGGGGGGGGCCGAAGTTGAGCTGCTACGGCACTGCGTAATCTGATATATTAATAATAATGACCTGATATGAGATCCAGTTATATAGTATGGTAAAATAATATGGATGGCACAGCGAATGATATTAATATACGATACATATGCTTTTAATAATCTAATGATGATCTAACGTGATTGAATCACTGCGTTAAATGATCACGAATCAAAGTTAAATCCCCGATCCAAATCTACGAACCGAAAGGGACATCCACATCACCATACATGCCACAGGACAGTGTGAAGAACAACCCAGCAAGTTTAACATGTTAAGCCATAAGCCGTGGAAAAAGCACTTGACGTGGTAGGCAGGTGGCAGATTGACTTTTAAACTGCGAGGTCATTTCTCTGTCTCCTGATCGAGATAACTCAGCAAATAAACAAAACTTAACTAATTCTGCAATATCTCGTCTACGCTTAACTTCTGTGCTAAATCATATTAGCACAGAAGTTAAGCGTAGACGAGATATTGCGCTAACAAAGTTAGCACAGAAATTATACCGGTAACGTGTTAACAAAGTTAGCACAGAAGTTAGCATGTGAAAGTTAGCACTAGCAACCTGATAACTTAACCAAATCTGTAGGGCTAGGCTACCTGGTTACTTACCTCACCAAAATACACAATGACTTCATCCACATCTATATTAAATCAAGCCCTTGACAGATTGAATTTATGATACTCTAATGCAGTGGTTCTCAAACTTGTCGGAAGTATCGAACCCAACAGGTGTCATGCAAGCATACATCGAACCCTTAATTATAACCAGGAGCGGATCCAGAAAATTTTAGAGGGAGGATGCAGTTTTGAATTAGGTTGAATGTTAAATGAGTGCAAAGAAGTTAGACGTCTAAACCGGAAAAGGGCATGAGCTCTTTGAAAATGTTTCACGTCGGGGGCGTATTCAGAATATTCTTAAGGCGGTGGAGGGTGGCATAAAATTTTTACATTTTTTAAGCGTATTTTTTTCCGGAAAGTTAATTTGAAGCAAATTGAGGAACAAAAATATGGCTCTAGGGGAGTCCGGGGGTATGCTTCCCCGGAAAGTTTTCAAAAATTTAGACACTGTAATGGCCATTTTAGAGCTTTTTAAACAATTTTTATGGCAAATTCTGTTTAATTTTTTTGCCTCTAACTCTAAGTCCTTCACCAAATATGATACATTTTGTTCGCACATTTTTGATTTATGCGTGCTTAAGGCGTAAAGATGATTGTTATCAAATAGGTTTGCAATTATGGAAAAATTGTATTCATCAAAAACAGCGTTGAAAGAGTATGGAGGGGGAATGCATCATTCCACGCAGAGATAGTCATTTACTACAACTGTATGCCTTTTTGCAAAAACTTATTCTGATCTTAGCCGAACCCCTACTACAGCCTCACCGAACCCCTGGGGTTCGGTCGAACCCAGTTTAAGAACCACTGCTCTAATGATACCACGTAATCTGGTAACAAAACAAAATTGTAAAACATGTACAGAACATTGTATCACTGTATTACACAATTGCTGTAAAGACCTATTCCAAATAGAAGTTGTTTGAAGTCAGCATTTTGTTTTTAAATTCCTGGTATACCGGTACCCGTAGACTGCCGGTACTGGCATTAACAATGCTTGTCACTCATCAATGCCAGCAAAGAATTTTTAACAGTGGATACACTTCTTCAAATATTTTGAAAAGAATTTCTTCCATTAACATTCCTGCCATGGAACAGTAAAAATAACTTTTTGCCTGGCAGCCTGGCTCTTGCTAGTGTACAAGTTGCTAGGCTAACTTGCCAATACCACCGACCTCACATTACTATCAGATTCACTTAATGTTTTTTTTTACAAGAACTCTTTATCTCTTCTGCTTTGTTTTTTTGTTAAAATTAATCACTGAGCGGCGTTAATAAAGCCAATGCAACCATTACTCAGCCATAACCCTGCCAGTGCTCTAACCTTTTGCAAGCATTTTCCTGCAAGTAATCACGAAGTTCAACTTTACCACTAACAGTCGCAGCGGAGCAGACGACGACACAACCTCGATCGATTTTCGCATTGAGCTTCTAGACTACTAATATACCGACTATGCTAAGACCACGGCAGAGAGCTCGAACCAATGATATAAAAACACAACTACTCCGTGGAGGCACGAACTCTAAAAGGAAATCAATAAAAACTACATACAGACAAACCCTTATTACACCGTCATAGCCAGCAGGCCAGTTAACAACTTACCGTACAATAGCTAAATCTTAGAATCTTACAAGTGTTAGTCTTAAAAGTCTCAGTCTTGGTATTCTTAAAGTCTTATTTATAAAAAAGGAATTAAACCTCCCGCCTTTACGCAAGTAACTCAAAGAACAAGTCAAAACAATAGCGTACACCTCAAACGAAAAACTCATCGACTAGTCTAGTCTAATTTTCAAATTCGAGACCGTTGGTTTATGGTCACACAACAATAACTTGGTGGTGGCGCTAGACACATTTTACAAATTAATTATTGTTTTGTAAATACCCATCCCCAAAGGCAACAGTAACAAACCACAGTCACTAAATTAGTAGTCTGGAAAGCCAATGGCAATTTTTGGCAAGGCAGTGTCAACGGTTTTAAAATTGCGCCGCCTAGTAGCGGTAGGGGTAGTAGGTCTTGCAAGCCACCTGATAACATTGTGATTGATACGAGTTAAGGTAAAAAAGAGTGGTGAAGATGAGTGAAAAGATTAAGAAAAGGACTACAGTTGCAAAAAATCAAATAAAAACATATCTATGTTATAGGAAGACTAGTTTTATTGCAAGAGCAAAGTTTTAAAGTGGCCCGCTAATCATATTAGAGCCTAGTTAGGCTGCAAGCAGGCTATCTGTACTCGAGCATTTACAGCCGTTACCTACCCAGGTTCCAGGAATCAATAGTGTACACTGTACATTGAATGACTTTTTATCGTTCACCCTGCTCTTAACTATGCTGTGAGGTGTGCAAAAATATGTTTGTATTTGTTATTCAGACTAGGCTAGGCCCCTAGTAAATGCGCATGACTGGTTGAAAAGTTCACATACTGGTACCAGTAATCCTGGTTGCAGATTGACTTAGCAGGCACTAGCGCCTAAAACAACATGGCAAATATAGGTAGCTAGTTGAATAATTATGGCTAGTTAGCAATTAACTTGGATAGTTGCGCAAACCAATAAGCTGGTGAGATTGCATTTGGCCTATTATCGGTAGTTACTGGTATTGCTTCCTATCAACTTTAACCTAATACAGTAGCTCCTGTACTGGTATCACAATGTCCTGATATCACACATAAAACATTTAAGATATAATTCTATGCGCGTCAGTATTACACAAAAAAATTAAAATGGATGCCAGGTCATTATATTGTGCATGTTTGTACGTACTGTATATTATGCATACCGGTACCTGATACAGTTGCTGGTATGAATGGTAGGCCTACTGCAACAAAGCAATAAACTTAATGCTAGCATACGTGTGGTAGACTCATGCACATTGCACAATCTTTTAGTTTTGAATTATACTAATAAAAAGACTGGGGCAGGCCTATCTTTACAGTCAACATGTTTTTAGCTTTTTGGAGTTGTTTTTGAATCAAGGTTTAACTGTGCACTACGAGACAAGATGTAAAATGGAAGATGTACAGGGGAAAATATTGTTGTTTGCCTGGGTGCAAAAAAGCTTCAAGTAGCAACATTAAGCTGCACTATCAAGTTCCTAATAAAAAAAAAGTATTTGGAACATCAACTGTCGAATGGACCAGAGGTGGGCATTTTTTTAGAATGGATTGAAGCGTAGCGCAACAAAGCGCAAAAGTTTTGCAAAGTCATGAAACGCAACGCAACTAGAGTAACCTTATTTTTGTATTGACTGAAGCGCAACGCAACTTTTGCAATTAAGTTTTTTTTGGCATTAAAGGGCAACGCAACTTCCGCAATGAGGTTTATACAAAAGTAAAAGCGCAATGCAACTTCTGCAATGAGGTTAATACAAAATTAAAAGCGCAACGCAACTTTCGCAATGAGGTACCGGTAACACATTTCTGATGGGCCGAAATTTTTTGCTATAATGGATTGACCTATATTGTATGCTTTAAGAAATAAACTGCTATTCTATTGAAAGCAGTTACAAAAAACTGCTTACTCCAGCACGTTGCGCTTTAATTAATCCGACAAAGCACAACACCAGTATTTCAACTTTCCGCAGTGCGCAACGCAGTAAAGCGCAAGCACATAAATTCTTTTCAATTCGCAATGCTATAATACACACACTATTTTATATTTTTTTAGTTCACAATGCGATAAAGCGCAAGCAGAATTTATTTTCCTTGAAGTGCTTCGTGAGGAAGTTGCGCAACTTGCGCTTTGCTCACCTCTAAAATGGACTGACAAATTTCATCAAGTTAGTGTAGGCTAAATGTTTTAATTATTCTATATTATACTATAAGTGAAAAGTTGAATTATATTTGGATATTCATTGCTTCGTTCATCTGCTGTAACATCAATAGCCTATGGTGTTAGAGCATAGGTGTGGTTTAAACTGTTAAATGTCAGATGTTATTTTTAACTAAAAAGCTTTAAGCTTTGATTAAAGTTCAAGAAATTTGCCTAAACATATTTTAATTTAGAAAGTGTCTAGAGCACCAGCCAACCTTTTATAGAAACAAACATGCAGTCTGGTGCAGCAGCATTTTGATAATGAAAACCAGTCCCTCGTGACAGTGACGTCGTATCTAGAAACAAACAAAGCAGTCCGGTGCAGCAGCATTTTGATTATGGAAACTGGGTTGGTGCTCTAGACACTGCCTTTATTTAAGTTTTCTAAACAATTTTTTGCTAAAAATCTGCTTTAGCTTGTAGTCTGCTGGCCTACATCGCAAAAATAGGCAAGCGGATAATTCATTATTTACATCAGAGGTGACAAACACGCAGGCCGCATGCGGCCTGTGAAAGAATTTTCTGCGGCCCGCATACATTTTGGGGTGACCAGTACTCTTGAACTTTTTTTTCTCCATCTAATCTTTGCGATGCGATATCAAATGCTAAGCCCCTGATTGAACTATGCTCGTATCACACAGGAATCACACAAACGTACAGTACAAGCCTTTCATCTGTTTCAGGTTCAGCAGTTCATCCATTGTTATGTAATAGTATGAATAACATAACTCGCGGTTCGTCACAGCTTCAGTATAGTGCGGCATACGAGTAACTTTTTGAGTGAGAGCTTAGCTTGCCTTAAAGTAGGAGGCAGCGGCTCGCCACCGCTGCGACGTTTGTGCGGAGCTGTGTTGGCCAGGCACTAAGCCGCGGAGATGGGCTCCGCCACTCGTTACACGCTTCGGCGTACTACCGCGAGTATAATGAAGATTTGATTTGATTTTGTTGTAGGCCTACCATATATGCAAATTTTATAGCTTTTCAAGGTGTTTGTTATTCTGTTTTTCAATCAATACCGGTATTTAATTAGCCGTTTATTTCGATGTTTCAGCAAAGAAACGAAAGATTGTAGATGAAAAAAGCGCGTGGTAACTCGCAAAAAGTGCCAAATTGCACACTGAGTAAAAAATTTATTAAAGTTTTTTTTTGTTCTTATTATTTCATGCTTCAATATTGAGTTCAATAACTTCACCTGTAGGCTACGGTTCCGATGGAGTTTTATGCCATTACTTTCAGTTGTTGGTTATAGGTCTATGACTAAAAAGTTATGCGGCCTGCTTGCTCACTGGTAAGTGACAAAGTAGCTCGCGACTGCAAAATGGGTTCGTCACCCCTGATTTACGTGTACGTTATTGTATAAATTTGTCGACTACCGATATCGCTTAAAAAAATTGGAGATGGCTTTTTTGAAATTATCGATTATCATTATCGCTTTAGTACAGAAAAGTTTATTGTGCCCATCACTGCGTGTAGATAAGGTACCTAGGGCTTATGGGTCACATGGCATCTGTAAGAAGAAGAATGACTAAATTAAAAACTAGGATTAACTTTTTGTATAACTACTAGCAGCTCAAAATTTTTTGTGCCTCCTGAACTTGAACTGTTTAGCAATACTACGCGGCCATGACTAAAGTGTTGAATTGCAATAATCAATGAAAATAACGATAACTTACAGGTGATATAACTTATAAGATGTGTGCCGCCTACCTTACAAGTGCAACTAGCCTATAAAACTATTGATAACTTGTTTTTTGTAGAGGAAACTGCCTATTGCTCAGCAGCAGGTGACATTGTTGGGTATGCGGATTTTGGTGAAGTATGGTTAACCAGCCTATCATTCGCAATTCACGGAATTCTCAAGATATCATGATAGGCTATATGAAACATCAAACATTGAAACATATGATCAGACTTTTCTATTTCGCACCGACTAGTGACATGTCACTGGTCACCACCCATTCGGCAAGTCTTAACGTGAGACCAGGCCTTAGTTAAACCACTCGGCCATCGTAATCTAATACCGATGAAGCCGAACTTCTCCTAAAGCTAATATTTTTACCATCATCATCCACACTAAGCAGCTTCATAGAATAGAAGTTATTATGACTGAGACAATTTAGCTAATCATTTTGTTTCAACGGAGATTTAACTTAATTCTACTAAGTTAATCAAACCAAAGACTATATACTAAATGACTGGAAACTCCCCGTATACCAGGAAAAACTCGTTCACTCGGTCACGCTCTAATGCATATGAAGAAAAGCACTAATTTTGTGCGCGGTATAATGAAAAAAGATAGGAGATTGATAGTCTGCTAGCATAGTTTCTGTTCCTAAATCTATAAAAACAGGAATTAAGCCAGTTGAAGGTAGTGGGGATGTAAGTATTATCCTGCACTTCTGAGTTTCAATGCTAACAGACATATTGCGATATGTTTTAAGTTGTATAATATGAGTTTTGGATGCCCCTTAAACATTCAAATAGCTAACCTAACAATCCAAGGATTAATTTTGAAGCCTTCTTGGTGGATCGACGTCTTGTGTAGTTTCTATGGTTACTAAGAGTGATAACGTTTTCAACAATAATAATTTAACCTTTTGAGACTATGTAGTTAAGTATGAAATCAGTCATGGGCCAGTCTTTTCTGCTACTTTGTTAGTTCTGGCTTGCTGGTGCAGTAACATTTTTTATGAACTCCAGACTATGCCCGCAGCTGTGCGATAAAGTTGTTTCAATTTCTAAGAACTGCCAAGTACTTGTAGTTTATCGATTTATTCAAAAAGACTAAAAAACTCACCTTCCAGGTGCAAAAATATGTGATTGCGATAGGGTGACGAACATACCAGTAAGCTGACAAAATGGACCTGTACAATGATAAATCAAGCTGCTAACACAGTAAAGGAGAGGAGTGTACTTGGTCTATTTTTTTAATTGTTACTTAGATTGAACTCACTCTATATTTATTTAGTTGTTATAACCACTAATTTATTTTCAGCAAAAATAGCCTAGCCTAGTTTATGGTCTAGGCTCTGCTCTGGGCAGTGTTTGGTGTAGTCTCTGGGCTGGTGTCTAGTGATCAAATTGTAGACTTGTCTTAGTTTCATTATTTTAAACTAAAATGATGAATTGTGTCATGGCAATAACACTCTTGCGATGATGTTTTTGATTGTGCTTGTTCAATGCATTGCTGAATGCTGATATGCAACAGTGCAAGGCATGGCAAGTTTGATTGGCAACACAATCTGCATAAACTTCAAATTTGCCTGAATATTTGGTGCAAATTCAAGATTTAAAATATAGAGAAGACAAGAAGGAACTGTTTCACCGAACGTTTTTTGAGATGGAAAAAGCATACCTTCCCAGCAACTGGGGAAAAAATGTGGTGTCGTCCGGAATAATTTATTCTCTCTTTGATGACTACGACCAGCCCAAACTGTCGCTTGCTGTTTCAAATATGACAGTAACTTGCGGATATTATGGCTGGATGGAATGCCATAGGCCCGCCTTACGGCTTGCCCGTTAACACCAAATCGTGAATGCTACTCTACTTGGCTTAGCAGCAGCCAAGGTTTGTTTCGGGTCTCAGCGAAATTTCGGTACCAGAAGTTTAAAAATAGTTCCCATACTCTACTTATTTTTTTGATATTTCTAGTAATGTGACTTTAGACCAGGGGTGGGAAACTGCGGTCCGCGGGCCACATGAGGCCCGCTTAAGTTTTGAATGAGGCCCGCGTCAGAACTTTGTTAAGCGTACAACAAACTGGTTGTAACGATATAACTGTTCAATATGTTTTGTTTTATGTGCTTTGTATACTGTAGGCCAATAGGTTTTGGACCGATGCGTTGTTTTTCCGAAGTTTTATTCGTGGGATTGTTTCGTAAGGTTGCATTATGAAGTCATAAATTTTTACTGACGTAATTTCTCTCGTTAATATTCTCGACAGATCTCTCCCTTACGTAATTTCACTGCTTGTGACGTCACAATTGTGTTTACTGCGGTTTGGTGTGAATTTTTGCATGTCATGTGATTTCTCTTGACGTCACAATCGTATTTACTGTGATTTGGTGTGAGTTTTTTTCATGTCATGTGATTTCTCTTCTTGTTTCTTTTTGAGAATGCTGTAGAACGTTCTCGAGCTTGAGTTTCAAGTATAAATAGGCGTGAATTTTCGAGCGTTAATATTCGAGTGTAGATTTAGTGTGCGAAGAGTAAGCAATATTGTTGTATGCTGAAGGGTATAGCTCTTGTTGTATAGTGTTACTGAAGTGAGCAGTGGAGCTTGTGTTTATATAAAAGCAGTACGGTGAGTACCGTAGCTAAGTGAGTTAAGTTGGGTCGATTATTATATTCGTTTGGTGAAAAAAGTCCAGGTTTTTCGTGAGGTCAGATCTAAGAACGAATTAATTCCTACGGCTTGTCATACAATTCTTATCAATCGTCCTGTCAGCGAAGTAATACCATTTCCTATTTCGCGACGCTGGTAGAATAGGAAATATTAAGATTTGGTAAAAACTGCTTCACATTCTGTTACATGCTTTATTTTGTGGCATAAACAACGCGCAAAAGTCTCTGATTTTGCGGCAAAAAACAACTCAGCGTGAAAGTTTAATAAATTTGTTTCGTAACATTGCTTATTTTTAAAACAAAATTAACAAATTGAAAGTAAATGTGGCCCGCTGAAAATATTATGCAATCAATGTGGCCCGCTGTGCTTTGCCGGTTCCCCACTCTGCTTTAGCCTATACCCGGTAGGCCTATCGAACCTGCTTTGTTTTTTTCGGTAAACTTTCGGTCATAAAAAAAATCAAATCTTCATTATACTCGCGGTATTACGCCGAAGCGTGTAATGAGTGTCGTGGTCCATCTCCGCGGCTTAGCGCCTGGGCGACACAGCTCCGAAAGAACGCCGCAGCGGTGGCGAGCCGTTCGAGACACTGTGCCGACTAGACCGACCTGGGATTTGAACCCTAGACCTCCCGCACCGATAGCGTGTGCGCTAAGCAACTGAGCTAACGGCCGGTTAATTTTTTTTTCGCTTTTGAAATTTCGATCATAGTCCAAGTTAAATTTGTAAAAACGGATAAAAATTAAAGCCATTTCGGTGAGTTGACCGTTCAAGTAAATATTTTGCGAATTTGCGAGCAACAATTACAAACGGACTACCGGTGTCAGGTTTAACAGACATCAGGGACGGCGCCACTCAGAAATAAGTGAAGGGGGACAAACCAAGACGAAAATTTGCAAAGATTTAGACTCTTTCAAGAAGGTATGGTATGGGATGGGAAGCCTACCCCAGAAAATTTCGAAGTTTTGGAATTAATTTGGTGCATTCTGGCGTATATTCACGAGGATTTTTCGTCGAAATGGGGACTTAGTACGAAGTAAAAATAAGATTACTTGCAAGCGTAATTGTTCAGAAATTGACATTGCCTTCGGTTATTGTGCCTAGTAGTTCCGTAGCCCGATTCTGCAGTACAGTATGCTACTGTGCTTCAAAGTAAGCTATTAAAAAAAACGGTCTACCCTGCAAATCTTCGACCAAATTTAGTGAAAGATATGTATGGTTACCATACGTCCTTCTTTTGGAGGTCATGTCTTCCTTTTTGACCAAAAAAATTGTCCTCCGAGGACGCCAAAAAATTAACATAAGGCCTATGTCCTTCTTTTCGACATTACGAACAGTGAAAACATGTCACAACATTCTTCCACGAAAATTTTTGGAAAGTTTCGGTGCAAACTACGGTCTGCGGACGTGATGACCTTTTTTTTGTCTTCACGGCTTATTTTTGAGCAGAAAAACGAACATGCGCGGACGTGAGGACCCTCAAAAAACCTGTTCTCCTTTAGCATAGTGAAAATATGGTAACCCTAGATATGGTGTATTATTGCAGTACCACGGCAAAGAATGAAAACGAAAATTGAAAAATCCTGAAAAAGTTAAAAAAGCAATGGCACTGACAGAACATGAGAAGCGTACAACGGTCAAAAGGTAGTATCTTGCGGTCAAATTATATTTTCTGGGTTCCCTTGACGCTTTATCTAGTGATTTGTTAAAATTTTTGTGTTTTAAAGATAGGAAAGCAGGAGAGGGTCCACGTCTGCCCCCTCCCCTACCCCAGAAAAAAAAATTAACGGATTTGCACGATTTACAAAAATGGGTCGAGAAGATAAGGGGGGGGGGGGGACTTGCCCCTCCCATTGGCGCAGCCAATGACAGACATCAAACTGATCAAAGTAGGTTTTTATTTGTGTTGCGGTTACACAGGAGAAGGTGTACATTTCGTTCAACGTATTGTTACTTCAAACATGACCGAAAAAAATTGAAATGACCGAAATTTTTGCAGACAGTTAGGTCAATTGACCGAAGTCAAATTAAAAAAAAAAAGAAAAACAGTATTGAACGAATTTTAATGATATGCCGTCAACATGGGGCACTCTAATCGCACGAGCCTAGATAGTTAATTGTATATCCACTATCCAGGGATCACAGCTGTTGCTCAAATGAAATAACAAATAGAAAAGGAAATTATTAAAATTTGTTTCGGAATACAATAAATATGGGACGAAAATAGCTTAAGGAGGAAAAATAAAGCCGCTGTAAATCTCAAAACTGGACGTTTCGACAACATAAATTCAGCTGTCATCATCAGCAGTGTATGCAAGGCAGTGCAACAGTAAAAACTAGAATTTACAATTCTAACTACTTGTAGCTAGAATTTTCATCTTTCATCTGTCGTTAGCTCTTTCATCTGACAAACTCTTCAGAACACTTTTTTGTCCTCTTCTCCAGTATCTGACAAATCGGATTTTGCATTTTTTGCGGTATTTGTTTGTCATTGAGAATTTTGCTTAAAGTCGCAACGGTAAACGACACATCTTGCCAGGTTAGGTTTGTATACATAGTGTTTGGCTATAATTTTAACATGAGCAAAGGCGTTTCGCACAGTTTTGCAGAGAAAATTCTTTGAGGCCAAATGTCAGATACCTTGGGGGGTCTTTCGAGACAAGAAATTATCAAAATTGCAACTTCAATTGGCACATACAAAAATTACACTATTTATGCTACTAGTAATCTGAAAGGTAAATGCAAAATAAGGAAACCACAATAAAATTTACCAATGAAAACTAACAATTTAGTCAGTTGCCAATCAGTTTTTTTTTTCTATATTTTGTTGCATACTTATCCTCCTATCACGAGAAAGCGATATAACAAGTTCGCTTAGGAGTTGCCGGCCATCTGTCTACCACACCAAGATGGGGGAATCCCGCTAAGTGCCTTTCCCAACAGCACAACAAGTAAACTTACCGGCTTGATCTTCACACTGTCTCTTTATTGCTGAGTGTCAAGCAAGAAAGCTGTGAATATCAATTTTAAAGTCATTAATTTGACCCGACTCGGAAACAAACCCAAGTCTACAGCTCTTGAGGTAAATGCTCTTACCACTCGGCCATCTGAGCAGCCTAATCAATAGAGTACGTTAGTAGTCTATTGATAAAAACAAAGCCAACACAAATTGTTAAAATTTGCCAAAGAAGTTCATAAAGTCACCCTATTAAATCCAAGTATCTTTCATAATTAATGAACTAGCGAACAGCCAAAAAGAGTAGGCTACCAGGAATAGGCACAGAAGAAGGTAAGCTTCCATCAGGCCTCCATAAAATTTATGCAAATAATTTAACTTCTGCAAAAACTTTCAATTAACACAATTTTACTTGGCAAACCGTTTACCGGTACATTATCTGATTATTAACCATACGGTAGGCACTGACTAGGCTAATCAATCTCTTGAACTTACGGAAAACAACTAGACTAGTTGAACACTGCATAGTGGGGAAGATTTTGCTGGACTTGTATACCGGGCATCGTAGTCTAGGCTAGCTAGGCTAACTCAAGTTCTGCGCTGTTTGTTCTTCCGTTACGGTAAAAACGGAGACAGATTTTTCTGTCTCCGTTTTTACCGTACCGGAAGAACAAACAGCGCAGAACTAGACTAGTTGAATCAGCTTTAGCAGTCAAAATCAACTTAAAATGTTGCAAAATACCGTGTTGTCCATTTTTAAATATCAAATTCTGATTTTCGTTCTTATTCTCGAGACTGATAGCCTACACCTTTAACTTGACCACATTCTAGCCTCTTCAAAAGTCTGAACTGCAGGTTTCAAGCTTTCCCGTATCTTAGGCTAAGTCAATAGGATAAATACCATTAACTTTGTCTTCGTCTGATTAAAAGCGCCTGGTTCACGTTCGTAATTCTCTCTTGCACCTGTAACGCCCATTCAACTCCTTTTTTTGTGATTTTTTAAAGTTTTATGACCAATTTTGTCGAAAAATATTGAATTTGGCGCGAAAAATGCATGCAGAAGGTCCAGGCATCTCGTTTTTTTTTCATATGCATCAGAGCGGAACGGAGTGAACGACCTTTTGTATACAAATGATGCTGTGACGTAATAACTCGAACAAGAGTTTCCAGTCATTACGTATATAGTCTTTGGTCAAACTATGTAGTAGGACGTGTAGCAGGAGTTCGTATGCAGTGATCTCACTAGTAAGTTTGCACTAGTAGTCAGACTATTGAAATTCGCTCAAATTTGCTAGTGTGGTCGAGACCTGTCTAGAAGTCTCACTATGCTACTTTTTTAACCGCTTTGTTGTAGCAACGACATGAATATGTGATTAAATAGTTTGACTATGTTTACTGGCCATGTGGCATGCAAGTTGCAACAAGTAAAAAAAACTTTTGTTTGTTGTTTGTTTGATTTTTTCGCATATTTTTGTTACGGCAAGCAAGGCGATACACAAGTATTCTAGCTGTACAAATACAATTCTTAGATGCAATATCATTTGCTATAAACTAATTCGCATGATGCTTGTTTGGCGAGTTACGATGTGCTTGCGGTCAACTGAATTAGCATAGAAAACTTCGTTTAACCATGGTTTAGCTATCATTCTACGCAGTTGAAAATAACAGCACTGTTACGAAATCAATGGTCAATCAAAAATTTCATCTTTCTTCGCTTTTATCGCTATTCAGCACGTTTCTAACTTCAAACGCATTCAGCTTTCTTTATATTGCTAGCTCGATGAAACTGGACGTTTTATAAGAACCATGGCATCGTACATGATGATAGGAGCAATTTCACGATCATACCATAGCCACTACAATCCGCTTAGTACACTCAATAACGATGAGCTTTATAAAAACTACAGGTTCACTGAGGAAGGAATTAATATAGTGACTGATCTCATTAAAGGCCAACTAAACTGAATTTAAATGAATTTTTAAATGTTAGAAAAAAATTCAAGGTATGCGGAATCAAAAACGCGATTTCAAAATTCGGGCCCTGGGCCGCGAAAATGCAAAAAATTCGTTTAGTATCCACTCGACTCCGGGCAACTCCGAATTGGCGGTTCAAAATAGTGACGTCACTGGACCTAACGCAGATTCCGCAGCTAATGGAAAATCAATATACTGGGGTAAGAAACGGTGGTTGGTGAAGAGATGCGTCGTTGTTTAAGTTATTTTCAAGCTTTGTAAGTACTAGACATGACATATCAAGGTGATGCAATTGCAATGTTGGGCCAGCTACGCAGTTAGGCAATGGATATTTGACATCATGATGCCACAACTGCTGGCTGTCTCTGCTGCTCTGTCAGTCTGTGCAATGGTGCAATAGGCTTTAGGCTACGGGTATATATACTCGGTAACACTACTGGTACTTTGCACCTGTGTAATAGGCTTGCCTACCTGCTATGATATAAATTACAGCCGTTTTTCTTATTATGGTACTGGTAGCTGTGCCAAACCATACCGGTAGCTGTTTGGAGAAAGATTCCTTGTGCATCATCACATCATGAGGGCAGATTGTTGGCTAATAAAACTACCCATAAATGAAGTTGTTTCCAATTGTAGGAGCTAGAAAATATTAGAAACTGGTAGCCTATCTTATGGTGACTGAGTCAGTAACTAGACTAGCCCAGTAAGCCCACCTAGACTACCTAACCTAGACTAGCCCAGTAAGCACTAAGCCACAGCAGTAAGCACTAAGCCCACCTAACCTAGACTAGCCCAGTAAGCCCACCCAATCCACCCATACCGGTACTTCATAAGCTTTTGCTGGTACCGTATCGTACTAGCACAGGCGCATCCAGCAAAGCGTCAGTTACCTGGTTACCGTAGCCTACCATCTTCTACCTGTAATTTCAGTTTCTTAACTGCATAGCTGGCACAATATTGCAATTGCATTACCTTGATATGTCATGTCTAGTACTTACAAAGCTTGAAAATAACTTAAACAACGACGCATCTCTTCACCAACCACCGTTTCTTACCCCAGTATATTGATTTTCCATTAGCTGCGGAATCTGCGTTAGGTCCAGTGACGTCACTATTTTGAACCGCCAATTCGGAGTTGCCCGGAGTCGCGTGGATACTAAACGAATTTTTTGCATTTTCGCGGCCCAGGGCCCGAATTTTGAAATCGCGTTTTTGATTCCGCATACCTTGAATTTTTTTCTAACATTTAAAAATTCATTTAAATTCAGTTTAGTTGGCCTTTAAAGATGATTTTTTCCGATTGAAAATGACCGAGGACGATCAGTGTCTGTTCAAACAGCAGTGCTGATAACGTTAAAGTATTTGGCTTCGAATACCTACCAGCAAGCAATCGCCGAAACTTTCAAGCTTAGTAAATCAACTGTGAGTCGTTGCATAACTGCGGTAGTGGAAAAGCTGGCGGATAAAGCACCTCAATTTATCTATTTCCCGCGAACTGCTGTGGAAAAGAGACATTCACGAAAGAAGTTTTCTGAAATTGCTGGGTTTCCTTCTGTTGTTGGGTGCGTTGATGGCACGCATATTCGCATATCACGACCCAGAGTGGATGAGTCTCAGTACGTATGTTGAGAGGGATACCACAGCATAAATGTTCAAGCAATCTGCGATCACAAGGCTAAATTTATTCATGTCTCTGCAAAATGGCCCGGATCAACTAATGACTCCTTCATTTGAAGCTGGTGACTACAGCGGAATTATTCTCGGAGACTCAGCATATCCACTTCGCAGATGGCTGATGACGCCGTTTCGAGACACTCACAACATTCAGTCGAAGACAGCGTGCAACTCCAGTTTGTGCAAAACTAGAGTTCTTATTGAACAAGCTTTCGGCAGACTGAAACGTCGTTGGGGAATACTGCACCAGGAAGTCCGTGTAGCTACGTTCAAGGTGCCTAAATTGGTTGTAGCCTGCATGATCCTGCACAACATCGCTATTGAAATGAATATGCCGGATTTTGACTCAATTTTGGATTCTTCGGCAGATGATCAAAATGCTGAAATCGCTGGTCAGCGTGACAATCAACATGACGGGTTCTCTTACCGTAACCACATTGTCGAAACCTGTTTTCAACGTTAGGCCTACTAACACAACAATTTTTTACCAGTATCGCCTTCATGTTGATAAACTGTAATTGTTAGCATATGTTAAGTAGTTAAATTGTGTGTATGCATGAGTTTAAGGTAATGACTTTAATAAATTGCTGACTGTAAACCTGTAACTCAAAAACTTTAATTTTACCGTACTTTTTTTGGGTTTGCTTGACTAGTTTTTAATGTCGTTTGTCGTGACATGCGCCCTCTTAAACTTTGGCGTATTTGTAATTCCACAATATACAGGGTAACCTTTTTTTTCTAGGAAAACAACTTGATTGGCTACTAGGCATAGAACTATACGGTAACAAAAATGATCAAAGAACTGGTTTATTCGAATAGTTGTTTCATTGCTTATAAGCAGTGAATAACAAAACAACGCGCGCCAGCAAATGCTACTTGTAATATGCACGCAGCAGATTTAGCTCAATACTTCATAGTCAAGCCGATATAGTTGTGCTTGTGAGTCGTTTCGATCGTACTGGTGGTTTTCAAATTCAAAATTTCTTCGAAATCCGAAGAGAGTATTACTCTCAATTGCTTCCATAAACGCTGCTGTTGCAGCCAGCTGTGCATTAATCAGCTGATGTTGTTTGGCGTGTAGAGCAGCATTTTCTTTGAACTCATTTATTTGGCCATTTAGAACCCAAAAATAAATTGGGAATATTGCAAACCTCGCTACAGCAACCAGAAAATAAGTTTCGAATTTAAAATGCTAGCAGTCGAAATTATGGCTTGTCTAAATTTATTTCGCTGCTATTAATCTTTTAAATGTCTGCAAAATAACATAATCATCCGCTGTACATGCAAGGGGGGCAATGTGATCAAATCTATGTACGATTAAGCGTTTAAATTTTTCCAGGGGGCGGGAAAACGATTTTCCGCGGTCCCTCCCCTTTGGTTTTGAAGCATGTTTGTATATGTACAAATACAAAACTTCGTGGGCTTTTGATCTACGGGCTTTCAATACTTGATTTTCTACGTCATACCGTAATTATTTCAATATATTATAACGTTGAAAAAACGATTTTGCTATATGAAGCCTACAAAATTGTGTGCATGTAAACTGGATAAATGTAGACCTATGCCTACACTATACCTTACCTCCATCTGTTTTTCACGAAGTTCTTCATCAGTAATCTTGGGTTTGCTTTTTACTTTTGCCAGTTTGGGTTTGCAGGGCTGGGAGTCTTTGGTTTCCGGCAAAGGTTCTGATTCATTGAGCAGAACTGGATTAGAAACCGCAGGCGAATTTTCACTATTGAGTGGTGTTTCCACCCCACCATAACAGCCTTGGAAACCAGCGGTTTCTCCAAGAAAATCAAGAACTTTATTAGTTGTATCAGACAAAGGTTTTCTGTCTTGAGGACCACCTCCAGTTTTGAAAAAGGATCTCTTATTGGCAGCGTTAGTTGCTTTGGCAACAGATTTTATATTTTGCCATCTTTTTTTACATTGCTCCCATGTAAAATTTGTTCTATTTTCGTTGTTGATTGCCTGAGTGATGTGGTTCCAAGTGTTTCTTCTTCTTTTATTTTGGTGGGAACTGTTTCCCAAGCATTCGAGGTCTTCTCTATGTTCTCGATATAGTTCGACCAGTCGGCCATCTTTTTCATTATCAAATTTTGACATTTTATATTGCTTTAGGTTGTTAAATATAACACGTGCGAGCTACCGAGCATGGCAAACTGTACACTTACCACTATAATAATGATCTCCGGGAGTTGCGATGAAAAGATTTAAGCAAGACAATAGAGGCTATACTGACGTAACAAAGGAGAACGTAAAAAACGTAAACTATTGGTCTACATAGTCGGACATATTTTAGCACGACTTCTAGTGATGTCTGTGCATACGAAGAAGTGAGACTACGTAGTTCATGCTACTTTAAGTCTGACTATTGGCTGTTAGCATGACTTCAAGAATGATTACATAGTCGTGCTACTAGTGAGAACTGTGCATACGGGCCCAGATGACCGAGTGGTAAGAGCGTTTACCTCAAGAGCTGTAGACTTGGGTTTGATTCCGAGTCGGGTCAAATTAATGACTTTAAAATTGGTATTCACAGCTTTCTTGCTTGACGCTCAGCATTAAAGAGACAGTATGAAGATCAAGCCGGTAAGTTTACTTGTTGTGCCGTTGGGAAAGGCACTTAGCGGGATTCCCCCATCTTGGTGTGGTAGACAGATGACTGCATGGCAACTTCTAAGCGAACTCGTTATATCGCTTTCTCGTGATAGGAGGATAAGTATGCAACAAAATATAGAAAATAAAAATAAAAAAACAGATGATTACTGGTAACATAAATGGTGTAATTTTTGTATGTGCCAATTGAAGTTGCAATTTTGATAATTTCTTGTCTCGAAAGACCCCCAAAGGTATCTGACATTTGGCCTCAAAGAATTTTCTCTGTAAAGCTGTGCGAAACGCCTTTGCTCATGTTAAAATTATAGCCAAACACTATGTATACAAACCTAACCTGCTAGGATGTGTCGTTTACCGTTGCAACTTTAAGCAACATTCTCAATGACAAACAAATACCGCAAAAAATGCAAAATCCGATTTGTCAGATACTGAAGAAGAGGACAAAAAAGTGTTCTGAAGAGTTTGTCAGATGAAAAAGCTTTTTTGTCTTGTGACGCATTACGAATGCTGGTGAAGATATGCTTGACAAAACAAGAAAAACGTAAATCCCACCAAATGACGAATATGCAAGAAAAACGTAAATCCTACCAAATGACCAAATGACGAATATGCATACGAATAATATTCATAGTTTCCGACAATGATATCATTTTGTAATGGTTTTCTACCCCAGGCAAACCATATCTCCGCCAACCATTTGAAGTTACTTTTAATCGGCCTCTGAAAGTAGAGTGGAACCTCCTGATATGCATGTTTCGAAGAAAAGCAATTGCAAAAGGGAATAAAACAGACATTGGTAACCCACTTAATACTTCCCGTAAAACCACTTACCGCTCTAAAAAAATTTTTTACTGCCGATACATGTATTATGTGTAGGATGATAGTCCTACAGTTTAATAGGCTATGTTATAGTGGAGAATAGTGACGTTGCTTTTTGTGTGCTTTTGTTTGTGCGCAACTTCCTTGGCCTTCTAGGCTCGTGCGATTAGAGTGCCCCATGTTGACAGCATATCATTAAAATTCGTTCAATACTGTTTTTTTTTTAATTTGACTTCGGTCAATTGATCTAACTCTACAAAAATTTCGGTCATTTCAATTTTTTTCGGTCATGTTTGAAGTAACAATACGTTGAACGAAATGTACACCTACTCCTGTGTAACCGCAACACAAATAAAAACCTACTTTGATCAGTTTGATGTCTGTCATTGGCTGCGCCAATGGGGGGGGGGACAAGTCTCCCCCCCACATCTTCTTGACCCATTTTTGTAAATCGTGCAAATCCGTTAATTTTTTTTTCTGGGGTAGGGGAGGGGCAGACGTGGACCCTCTCCTGCTTTCCTGTCTTTAAAACACAAAAATTTTAACAAATCACTAGATAAAGCGTCAAGGGAACCCAGAAAATATAATTTGACCGCAAGATACTACCTTTTGACCGTTGTACGCTTCTCATGTTCTGTCAGTGCCATTGCTTTTTTAACTTTTTCAGGATTTTTCAATTTTCGTTTTCATTCTTTGCCGTGGTACTGCAATAATACACCATATCTAGGGTTACCATATTTTCACTATGCTAAAGGAGAACAGGTTTTTTGAGGGTCCTCACGTCCGCGCATGTTCGTTTTTCTGCTCAAAAATAAGCCGTGAAGACAAAAAAAAGGTCATCACGTCCGCAGACCGTAGTTTGCACCGAAACTTTCCAAAAATTTTCGTGGAAGAATGTTGTGACATGTTTTCACTGTTCGTAATGTCGAAAAGAAGGACATAGGCCTTATGTTAATTTTTTGGCGTCCTCGGAGGACAATTTTTTTGGTCAAAAAGGAAGACATGACCTCCAAAAGAAGGACGTATGGTAACCCTACATATCTTTCACTAAATTTGGTCGAAGATTTGCAGGGTAGACCGTTTTTTTTAATAGCTTACTTTGAAGCACAGTAGCATACTGTACTGCAGAATCGGGCTACGGAACTACTAGGCACAATAACCGAAGGCAATGTCAATTTCTGAACAATTACGCTTGCTAGTAATCTTATTTTTACTTCGTACTAAGTCCCCATTTCGACGAAAAATCCTCGTGAATATACGCCAGAATGCACCAAATTAATTCCAAAACTTCGAAATTTTCTGGGGTAGGCTTCCCATCCCATACCATACCTTCTTGAAAGAGTCTAAATCTTTGCAAATTTTCGTCTTGGTTTGTCCCCCTTCACTTATTTCTGAGTGGCGCCGTCCCTGATGTCTGTTAAACCTGACACCGGTAGTCCGTTTGTAATTGTTGCTCGCAAATTCGCAAAATATTTACTTGAACGGTCAACTCACCGAAATGGCTTTAATTTTTATCCGTTTTTACAAATTTAACTTGGACTATGATCGAAATTTCAAAAGCGAAAAAAAAATTAACCGGCCGTTAGCTCAGTTGCTTAGCGCACACGCTATCGGTGCGGGAGGTCTAGGGTTCAAATCCCAGGTCGGTCTAGTCGGCACAGTGTCTCGAACGGCTCGCCACCGCTGCGGCGTTCTTTCGGAGCTGTGTCGCCCAGGCGCTAAGCCGCGGAGATGGACCACGACACTCATTACACGCTTCGGCGTAATACCGCGAGTATAATGAAGATTTGATTTTTTTATGACCGAAATTTTAACGAAAAAAACAAAGCAGGTTCGATAGGCCTACCGGGTATAGGCTAAAGCAGAGTGGGGAACCGGCAAAGCACAGCGGGCCACATTGATTGCATAATATTTTCAGCGGGCCACATTTACTTTCAATTTGTTAATTTTGTTTTAAAAATAAGCAATGTTACGAAACAAATTTATTAAACTTTCACGCTGAGTTGTTTTTTGCCGCAAAATCAGAGACTTTTGCGCGTTGTTTATGCCACAAAATAAAGCATGTAGCAGAATGTGAAGCAGTTTTGCCAAATCTTAATATTTCCTATTCTACCAGCGTCGCGAAATAGGAAATGGTATTACTTCGCTGACAGGACGATTGATAAGAATTGTATGACAAACCGTAGGAATTAATTCGTTCTTAGATCTGACCTCACGAAAAACCTGGACTTTTTTCACCAAACGAATATAATAATCGACCCAACTTAACTCACTTAGCTACGGTACTCACCGTACTGCTTTTATATAAACACAAGCTCCACTGCTCACTTCAGTAACACTATACAACAAGAGCTATACCCTTCAGCATACAACAATATTGCTTACTCTTCGCACACTAAATCTACACTCGAATATTAACGCTCGAAAATTCACGCCTATTTATACTTGAAACTCAAGCTCGAGAACGTTCTACAGCATTCTCAAAAAGAAACAAGAAGAGAAATCACATGACATGAAAAAAACTCACACCAAATCACAGTAAACACGATTGTGACGTCAAGAGAAATCACATGACATGCAAAAATTCACACCAAACCGCAGTAAACACAATTGTGACATCACAAGCACAAATTTTAATTCAGTGAAATTACGTAAGGGAGAGATCTGTCGAGAATATTAACGAGAGAAATTACGTCAGTAAAAATTTATGACTTCATAATGCAACCTTACGAAACAATCCCACGAATAAAACTTCGGAAAAACAACGCATCGGTCCAAAACCTACTACAGTATACAAAGCATATAAAACAAAACATATTGAACAGTTATATCGTTACAACCAGTTTGTTGTACGCTTAACAAAGTTCTGACGCGGGCCTCATTCAAAACTTAAGCGGGCCGCACGTTCCCCACCCCTGGTCTAAAGTCACATTACTAGAAATATCAAAAAAATAGTAAAGTATGGGAACTATTTTTAAACTTTTAGTACCGATATTTCGCTGAGACCCGAAACAAACCTTGGCTGCTGCTAAGTCTAGTGGAGTAGCATTCACGATTTGGTGTTGAACGGGCAAGCCGTAAGGCGGGCCTATGGCATTCCAGCCAGCCATAATATCCGCAAGTTACCGTCATATTTGAAACAGCAATCAATCTATCTATTTTATTTACCAAAAGCATATAACAAAGCACTAGTGGAAGGACACAGCGTAAGACCTTACGGTCATCTAAGGCTACTGTACCTCTAGCCAGAACTTCACTAACATAAGGAAAAAAATTAAAAATAAACGGAAAAGGCATATACTACACAAAGAAGGGTATTGTACCAACTCTTGCTTGGCGGCAACTTAACATTTAATTTGAACAAGAGAGGTGTATGAACTACCGTACATATCAAACTATTACCAGAAAACACAGAAACATTCTTCCTTCCTCTACAGCAACGGAAACACGACACAAAACACATAAAATCACAAAAAGTTATTTACAAAATTTGCAGAAAACCAATCTAGCAAAGCCTGACAGTAAAAATTTACGGAAAACCAAACTGGCAAAACCTGACAGTACATACAGGAAAAAAAAACAACAATGGCCTTGTACGGCTGTACCAAAAATCACGAGTCCTTATACAGGGTTAAAACCGAAGATTTGTAACGTCGCTTAAAGGTTGAAAACGAGCAGATTTTTTTTCATCTGATATTGACTCCCATACTTTTAAGCAAATATGATGCAATCTTTTTCTCCCGAACTCACTATTAATCGGGCGATAAAAAAATCCACCTGCAGTCTTTTGTCTGGTACTATAATTATGAATTGATTCCAATTTGATAAAATAATTGTCAAATGATGATGGTAGCATATGATTTTCATACTTATACATGAACTTGGCAAACCCCATGTTAATCATGTCCTTTAATTTAAGTGCTTAAAATTTTGAAAAGAAAAGGTTGACATAAGTTTTGCGAGGTTGAAATAAACAAGCTCTGATAAATTTGTTTTATAAGAGTTCTATTTCACACAATAAAAAATTGGAGGCTCTTCCCCAGTTAATTAACGAGTACAAAATGTTTGAGTGAAACATTGAATAATATACAATCCGACAGGTAGAAAAAGGAACGTAATGCCTTAGTTTAAAAATTAATCCACATGTTCTTGAAAGTTTTTTCTTTAGGTTCTCTTTATGATATTTCCAGGAAAGTTTCTCATCTAACTGCACTCCAAGATATCTAATGCTTTCTGTTCGTTTAATTTTTACATCATTTATTGTCAAATCAAATGATGACGAGTCTGTTGGTTTTCTACTAACAATCATGTATTTACATTTATCGTAATTTAATGTTAGTTTGTTCATTTTCATCCAGTTATCGACTATTTTAATTTCTTCATTTACCAGTTTTTGTAGAAATTCTGGTTGTTGGTGAGAAAGATGCAAATTTGCATCGTCAGCAAACAAAGTGATTTTAAACTTAAAAGCAATAGGCATGTCATTTACATTTCGTTTACAGCATTACGCAGGTCATTTACAGCAGCAAGCAACAGTTTGGGCTGGTCGTAGTCATCAAAGAGAGAATAAATTATTCCGGACGACACCACATTTTTTCCCCAGTTGCTGGGAAGGTATGCTTTTTCCATCTCAAAAAACGTTCGGTGAAACAGTTCCTTCTTGTCTTCTCTATATTTTAAATCTTGAATTTGCACCAAATATTCAGGCAAATTTGAAGTTTATGCAGATTGTGTTGCCAATCAAACTTGCCATGCCTTGCACTGTTGCATATCAGCATTCAGCAATGCATTGAACAAGCACAATCAAAAACATCATCGCAAGAGTGTTATTGCCATGACACAATTCATCATTTTAGTTTAAAATAATGAAACTAAGACAAGTCTACAATTTGATCACTAGACACCAGCCCAGAGACTACACCAAACACTGCCCAGAGCAGAGCCTAGACCATAAACTAGGCTAGGCTATTTTTGCTGAAAATAAATTAGTGGTTATAACAACTAAATAAATATAGAGTGAGTTCAATCTAAGTAACAATTAAAAAAATAGACCAAGTACACTCCTCTCCTTTACTGTGTTAGCAGCTTGATTTATCATTGTACAGGTCCATTTTGTCAGCTTACTGGTATGTTCGTCACCCTATCGCAATCACATATTTTTGCACCTGGAGGGTGAGTTTTTTAGTCTTTTTGAATAAATCGATAAACTACAAGTACTTGGCAGTTCTTAGAAATTGAAACAACTTTATTGCACAGCTGCGGGCATAGTCTGGAGTCCATAAAAAATGTTACTGCACCAGCAAGCCAGAACTAACAAAGTAGCAGAAAAGACTGGCCCATGACTAATTTCACACTAAACTACATAGTCTCAAAAGGTTAAATTGTTATTGTTGAAAATGTTATCACTCTTAGTAATCACAGAAGCTACACAAGACGTCGATCCACCGGGAAGGCTTCAAAATTAATCCTTGGATTGTTAGGCTAGCTATTTAAACCTTTAAGGGGCATCCAAAACTCATATTATACAACTTAAAACATATCGCAATATGTCTGTCAGCATTGAAACTCAGAAGTGCAGGATAATACTTACATCCCCACTACCTTCAACTGATTAATTCCTGTTTTTATAGATTTAGGAACAGAAACTGTGCTAGCAGACTATCAATCTCCTATCTTTTTTCATTATACCGCGCACAAAATTAGTGCTTTTCTTCATATGCATCAGAGCGTGACCGAGTGAACGAGTTTTTCCTGGTATACGGGGAGTTTCCAGTCATTTAGTATATAGTCTTTGGTTTGATTAACTTAGTAGAATTAAGTTTAGTACAATTAAGTCTTTGGTCTGACTATCAAAGTTCGTGCTACTAGTGAGAACTGTGCATACGGGCCCTGAGCAGCCTAATTAATAGAGTACGTTAGTAGTCTATTGATAAAAACAAAGCCAACACAGACTGCTAAAATTTGCCAAAGAAGTTCATAAAGTCACCCTATTAAATCTAAGTATCTTTCATAATTAATGAACTAGCGAACAGCCAAAAAGAGTAGGCTACCAGGAATAGGCACAGAAGAAGGTAAGCTTCCATCAGGCCTCCATAAAATTTATGCAAATAATTTAACTTCTGCAAAAACTTTCAATTAACACAATTTTACCTGGCAAACCGTTTACCGGTACGGCGGTACATTATCTGATTATTAATCATACGGTAGGCACTGACTAGGCTAATCAATCTCTTGAACTTACGGAAAACAACTAGACTAGTTGAATCAGCTTTAGCAGTCAAAATCAACTTAAAATGTTGCAAAATACCGTGTTGTCTATTTTTAAATATCAAATTCTGATTTTTGTTCTTATTCTCGAGACTGATAGCCTACACCTTTAACTTGACCACATTCTAGCCTCTTCAAAAGTCTGAACTGCAGGTTTCAAGCTTTCCCGTATCTTAGGCTAAGTCAACAGGATAAATACCATTAAATTTGTCTTCGTCTGATTAAAAGCGCCTGGTTCAAGGTCGCAATTCTCTCTTGCACCTGTAACGTACATTCAACTCCTTTTTTTGTGATTTTTTAAAGTATTATGGCCAATTTTGTCTAAAATTAATGAACCTGGCGCGAAAAATGCATGCAGAAGGTCCAGGCATCTCGTTTTTTTTTCATATGCATCAGAGCGGAACGGAGTGAACGACCTTTTGTACACAAATGATGCTGTGACGTAATAAATCAAACAAGAGTTTCCAGTCATAAAACATCACGTTGCTGGTGTTGGTCATGACCTCACAATTTGGTTGTTCTTTGCTATGGTTCTTTTCATGACATTAAAGCTTTTCTGATATCAGAGCTGGATGTCTCGAGACGTGTCTCGGTCTCGAGACACGTTTTTGAATGTCTCGGTCTCGCCATGCCAATGTCTCGTCTCGGACCTTGAAAGTATCTAAAAATGGTCATGTCTCGATCGAGACATGAAAAAATTTTGGATTTGAAACAGCATTCAGGTCTTTGATACGGAAGCAACAATGGTACTTACCCGTATTCAAAGTAAAACATTGTGCGTGATTTCGCACTTTGCAAAAACCTTTGGCCACATTTTGTTTAGACCATTTTGCTTCGTTGTTCAGGCCTGCAGAATTGCAGGTTTTTGCTTTTTTTGTGAGCAGCATGTATGAAAACTGCTCTATTTCAACCACTAAGCACATGCATTTGATGGTAATCTACTCTAGACCAGGGATATGTAACCTTTTAATTTATTAGGAACCCATTGCAAAATTAAATATTTAACTGGGCCTGCAAAGCGACCAGAATTCCAATATTTCATATTATAGTTCTAAGAAAAAGAAATTAACCATTGTTAGGTAGGCCTTGTATTGAGCCGCATTTTGCTGAAAATGCATCTTTTTTAACAACAAAGAAAATTTAAAAATCCATTAATATAATTAATTAATGTAATAATTAATCCAATAGTGTTAATTTAGTTTTAACTTTTGACAATATGGCCTTCACTCAAAGACATAACGACCACTAGCCACGTCTAAAAAATCAATATATATTTTATGGGCAAACGGTGTGTCAAATCAAAACATTTTCAAGAGAGTAACGTGTCATATGTCATAAAATTACGATTTCTACAAATTTGTTCCCTATGAAAGATGCCATTCTCGTCTGGTTTACCATAGCTATCAAAAGATCATTCAAAATAGTCAAGGCCCAAAAAAGGCTTCAAATCCAAAAAAGTGCGGGGACTACAGTTGCGGGAAATTTGGTTACCGACAAGGGAAGTGCTTCCAGATATGAGCTAGCTCTTTTCACGAGAAAGTTATTAACCAGATAGATTTTTAAAATTGCATAGTGTCACAATGGCTTTAAAATGTTTATGTTAATTAATTTATTATTTATCAAATCTAAAGTATTTTGATTCAATTTCATGAACACTCTCGTGCTCAGTACTTGATAAACTTGCTAAAAAATTATTTTAACGGAGGACAGTGGGCTGCAATGCCGACATCCCTGGTCTAGACCAAAATAGCCCACCAATGACTTTTTGTTTAAAGTTTTCTTGACATCTTTTTCGTTAGATTAAAAAAAAATATTGGGCCGTGTAATCGTCTGCGAGAGGTATTGCTTGCCTTGCAAGCTACAAGGACTTAAATCTTCTGTGATAAGCTGTTTCGTTGTTACTATGGTGAACTCGTTAAATCATTAATTGTAATCGTTACAGGGATATGACCACTTGCACATTTATAATAGGCTACATCAGTTCATAACCGCGACGGCTTTATTGCTTCATTTGTTTTTGCTCATGTCATTTTGCTACAAAGTTGTTTCAATAACTTGGCTTAGTAAAGCCTATACTCCAGAGTATTACTATCGTTTTAATATTTTCTAATTTTTGGCTTATGAAGTCTCGTCTCGGTCGGTTCGGTCCTAGTTCCAGCTCTATCTGATATTAAACTATCTGTTTCTTGATTGAATGACAATAAGCTCAGCAGCACTATCCGAAACAAGCCATCATCAACGCCCTCTCATATGGTGCCATATGCATTATAGCCTTTTTGACGATCCCATGTGCTTAATCACCATGGCAACACATTGATGTGAGCAAAGTCTCGTTCCTAGGTGCTGTATCACTATGATAACACATAGGTATCAGCTAAGTCTCGTTCCTTTCTACTATAGCGATCATGCGTGACGAATGCGCGATTGGCGGGAATTACTCAGCATTAATTTTTGCCTTTAAGTTGTTCCAGGGATTGCTGGTACTGTTCAGTTCCCGTAAGCGAAAAGTTGAGAAATGCTCGAAACGCAGGATTAGTCGTGTGTTTTCATAGGCAAAGCAGAGACAGGTAAAGGTGAAAGTACCTTTTAGTTTTAAGTTTAATACTAGAGAGTTACAGGTAATTCACCTGTAAGTTTGGAATAGAGACGATAGCTCGAGTATTTCATTGAACTTAAAACTAAAAGATACTTTAACCTTTCCCTTTCTCTGCTTTGCCAATGGAAACACACCAAGACTAAGCCTTCATTTCAAGCATTTCTCAACTTTTCGTTTACGGGAACTGAACAGTACCAGCAATCCCTGGAACAACTTAAAGGCAAAAATGCTGAGTAATTCCCGCCAATCGCGCATTCGTCACGCATGATCGCTATAGTAGAAAGGAACGAGACTTAGCTCATACCAATGTGTTCCCATGGTGATACAGCACATAGGAACGCGACTTAGTTCATACTAATGTGTTACCATGGCAATATAGCACATACGAACAAGACTTAGTTCATACATAGGAATGAAAAGTTAGATCATACCTATGTGATATGGCACATAGGAACGAGACTTGGTTCATACCTATGTGATATAGCACATAGGAATGAAAAGTTAGTTCATACCTACGTGATATAGCACATGGGATCGTTAAAAAGGCTATAATACATAGGAAAGCAAGGATTTACAAATGGCACCCCACACTCTCTTGCCTGGATAGCTAAGCCCAATACACACAGCGCGCGGTTACGGGCCGGCCAGGTGATTTCCCATAGGTGACGTCTATGGGGCGCCGAATGTAAAGCAGTAAAAATGCGCGTTTTTACGTGTCAAATTGCATATTTAACCAAATATGCAAAACGGCACATGACAAATTGCATATTTATTTAAATATGCAAAATGGCGCTGTCAAAATGCTTATTTACTCAAATATGCAAAATGACACATGACAAATTGCATATTCAATTAAATATGCAAAATGACACATGACAAATTGCATATTTACCAAATATGCAAAATGGCACTTGCCAAAATGCATATTTAACCAAATATGCAAAATAGCGCATGACAAATTGCATATTTACCCAAATATGCAAAATGGCGCTGCCAAATTGCATGTTTAAGCAAACATGCAAAATGGCGCTTGCCAAAACGCATATTTTACCAAATATGCAAAGTGGCGCTTAATTGCCAAATTACACATTTTAATAATCACGCAAAATGACCCCTAAATATGCATTTTGTCATTGTCACGCATTTTTGTGTCTTTACAATTGGCATGTGTAACGCGCCAAGTGTAAACTCACAAAAATGCCTAGAAGTAAAATGTGTGTCTTTGACGTTTCGTGCGCATTGGCAAAATTCAAAGAAAATATAATTGGTCGTTTTTAAAGTTTCTGTTATTCCAAAAATGCCCGCACAATTTGCAAAATTAAATATGCAAATTGACAAATATGCAAATTGGCATGTGTGTCAAAATGCATATTTAGTTCAGATCCATAATCACAATTTCTGTACGGTCTGCGCGGCTTGGTACAGCTTTTGCAGTCCAAGGCAGTATGCAATGCAGTGAAGGTAGGTAGGAGGTATTGTAAATAAATTTTGTTCATGGGATTTCACATTGTTGGTTACTGCCATTGTTTAGGGTAAGTCCAACTGTATTTAACCTTGTCAGCAAACGTGATTTTCCTGGTAGTAGTGGACTTAGCTTGTCAGAAAAGTGATGATGATTAGTCCTATTAGCCTACACAGTTATAATAGGCTAGTAGATCAGAGGCCTAAACTTGTGAACTGGTACCAGTAGGGTAGGTACCGTACCCGGTACCGGCAGTATTGAGGAATAAGATCATGCCAAGCTGAATGAAATATACAAAAAAGCAAAGCCTGCGTATAAGTTTACTTCTACCTGTATCACTATTTGGCCTACCTGTATCACTAAAAAGGCTTCATGCAGTAGGCCTATGGTATCAGTGCAGTTATGTGCTTCGATTTTGCTGATAAGGAGAAAATGCTGGAGGCGTTACCGGTATGTGTAAGATGAATTCAGATCAGTGTTCCCTCTAGAGTGAGAAATTTGCAAAAATATGGATTTTTTGGGCAAATTTTACTGATTTTGAACCAGAAATTAATATCATAAAATGAAAAACTGAAAAACTTAAACAAAAAACTTGAATATTTTAATGCAAGACTGTAGCTTGTATCTTGGAAAAGCAAATCTAATGCAAAAAATTTGTGAAAAGGGTCCTCAAACTCAAAGGAGTGAAATCTTTGGGCAAAAATTTCAATGAATTTATCATTTAGGCAAATTCGCACCAGTCAGCTGGTCAAAATCCTAGAGGGAACACTGATGCAGACTTATGTAAGAGTTGCAGTTTATTTTTAGCTGTCCGATTAAAACTGGATTCTGGTTTGTATTTGCTGCTATTTTCTGTTAGTTCGACAAAACGTCGACTGTCAAAGCATGCGATATACAACCCTACAATGAATTTAAAAAGTAAAAAATCATGGTCAGATGGTGGCTGCATCTAAAGCATAATATAGTCTATGAGCCAAAAAGAAATCAACAAAATTATACAGTAAAAGACATAATTATTTGCTACCATCACAATTTTGGAAAGAAAGCAACATGTGCCAAGCATTTGAGACAAATTTACACTTATCCCTAGCAAGAAGGTGCTAGGCCAAACTGCCATCACTTCAACATTTCATAATTCAAGTTTTACTCGATTAAGAAATTCTAAACATTAAATACAACGCAATTTTGTATGTAATAAATTTTTATGGAAAAAGTCAGTTGATTTGCATCATTATTTTTAAGATTGTAGCTTTGTCAATTTGGCGTACCGGTACTTCAAACTTTGATTATTAAAGGTACTTTATTTGGGGCATGTTTGAATTAAGCCGCATTTTGCAACAGGCAGATATATCACAAGGACTGCTAGAGGTGCTAGTGAGTTATTAGTAGGGGTTAGGGCCTAACCCCAACCCCCTCGAACCATGACTTAATTCAAACAGGAGCCCTTTATTTGCATCAATTTTTAAGCAGTGTCTAGAGGTCAATTTGTTTTCTTATTATCCCAATTTTAAAGAACCGCCTACGTTACTGTAAAAGAATGAAAAAAATTTAGAAAGATGAAAAAATGCAAACTTAAAAAAACAATTGCCTCACTAACGATCAAACTCTGCTGCATAAAATCAATGCCTAGAACACTGAGCTAACCAGCCACAACAAACTTGAGTTAAAACAAACATAATCATGTCATTAAGAATGCATTTATCAAATGCTGTTATGAACTCCGATTGCTGCTCGAGCAAGAAATATTAATTTCTGTAATACAGGATACATAACTGCATAAGTGGCATTTTGAGCTCATGGTTGAAGGTGCTAATTCAATGAATGTAGTTTTCAGGGCAGAGCAGAAAATATATTAATGTTTTTAGAATAGTCTATCAGTTGAAGTTGATTTAGGTTACTTGAAAAGCCTCATTACGTACTTTAAATATTTCTGGAAGCTGAATTGCTCACATGCTATCCATTTCTCGCCCTATTCTCTACAAAGTAATCAAAGAAAATCAGCTTTTCCAAAGCAAGTACAGGTAAGGTTAGACATTTACAATTTCAGTTCAATGAAAAATTTGCAAGGGACAAATTAATGTTTCGACTATAACCAAAGTCTCGTCAGCCTTGCTACGCACAGTCAATCCAGGCTAAACTCATTCCAGACTGTAAAGACTCTTATTTTGCATTGTACATCTCGACTTCATCTCTTTTCTAGGTTGTGCCCTATTTTGGCAGGAGACTGGCCCCAAACAACGATACCCAATAAAAGAACCTATAGGTTCTTTATCGTTGTTTGGGGCCAGTCGCCTGCCAAAAATAGGGCACAACCTAGAAAAGAGATGAAGTCGAGATGTACAGGTAAAGCAATGCAAAATAAGAGTCTTTACAGTCTGGAATGAGTTTAGCCTGGATTGGCTGTGCGTAGCAAGGCTGACGAGAATTTCAGTTCAGCATTTGCATTATGGTTTCAAATTTATAATGTATTCATGTGTATAGTCTTACGGTGCCTAAGAACATTTGACAACCAATAACGCATATGATATTTTTGGCACAAAACTTTTTTGTGACCCACAGAGCAGATTTAACTGGCTTGCAGTATTTTTGTAAAGGCATTGGCTAGTGATTTGCTCATTTTCTGTTGTGCAAAAGCTGGTGAGCCTAAATGTGCTGATGTTTGAAACTTAATTCTTACACCTAAATGTGGTTGCTGTCCCCTACCGATGCTACAATGGCACGTAGCTCTGTGTCATTGATATGCACAAATTGTACTGTGCACTCACTCAGGTGAAATACTGTAAACCAGCGTTTCTCAAAGAGAAGGCGATACCGCATTCTCAAAAATTTGGAATTATCGTAAAACTTTTGTTTATCTGCTGCGGTACATTTGTAGTTGAATTGCAGTTTCCGTGTACTTGTGTAAAGGCATTGTAAAGGTTATAAATAGACAGTGGCATAAAAAGGAGAGGCGAACGAAGATAGCCGCCTCTCAAACTACATTTATGAGATGTGGGGGTATTAAAAGTTGATACCATCAATCAGTTTACTCGTGGTATTTCGCCGAAGCGTGCGTGTTTCGAATTTGTGTGGACAATCACCGCAGCTCTACGCCTAGGCAAAACAGTTGCAGGTGAAATAACATCAAAAAATAATCAGTTGACCTCCTCATTGTGCATGGCGTCAGCTTGATTGGGTAGTAGTAGTAGTATGTTTTATTCAACGACCATCAAAGTACATAAAAACAACGCATATCACAACATACGGCCGAAAAAAGGGTAACAGTGACAAAACGTCAACCGTTAAAGCACGCAATATACAACCCTACAATGAATTTAAAAAGTAAAAAAGCATGGTCGCTGCAATGTCCACGTGCTTTATTGTAATAAATCTGTTTGAACTTCCCGTCATTTTTTTTGCTAGGGAATAGGTAGTCTATGATCGTATTAAGAGTGCCGTAAGATGGCGATGGTGCAAAGAATTTGAGGAACACTGCAATAGACGAAATTTAACTTACCATATATCATTGCAGCTCCTTATCCAACACTGAGTTAGATGCTGCTGTTCGTGAAATAAAGGAATTGTTTCCCGCTGCTGCTGAAGTAATGATAGCAGGTGAACCATGGCAAAATATATGCATCTAATAATGTCTTTTGTGTATACGCCATTTGCTCATAAGCCGTGATCTTGTCAGTCTCAGGAAATTCTAGTTCAAGCATGGGAGTTTAATTATATAAAACAATTCTACAGATGCCATTTTAACCTCTTTGCTCCCCCCCCCCCCCCCTGGCTACGCCACTGCTCAGCACACATTGAATCACTTTCCAAAAAACCGTAAAACGAAAATTACCTCCAATGGGGTTCGGGACGAAGCTCCCGAGAGTAATAGTATTGCTTGGCTTCACGTTTTCTAGTAAGGAGGTTAAAATGGCATCTATAGTATGGAAATCAAATTCTAATATAGTTTTCTTATACTCTCTGCTTTTATAATATATCAAATTCTAATAATACATCTAATGATAAATTCTAATCAAATTTTGATTATTATATAGCTAGTAATATATAAATCAAATAGTATAGCTTTGCTTTCTTATATTCTCTGCTTTTATGTCTTCTCATCATGATATTATTATGTATAAAATTTACGAACACGGACAACTGACCGCCGTAAACTGGCCGCCATGCAAACTGACCGCGAAGCAAACCCGCCACTGCGACAACTGACCGCCAAAGCACGAGGCTAGAAAAAACACTTCGCACCTTACGCTTCGCGACAATTGTTTACTTATTGCCCGTGTGAATTTGATAGTAACTTCACACCTTACCATTTCTCAAATAATATTACTTATACGCGCTCCTGCAAAGAAAAACACACAACCTAAATTGCAAGTCATAATACATTTATTTAAATGATTGTAACCGCTCAAAGTATGAATCATGAAGTAAAAATATAAAAGAAAATGTGCTTTGACAAAAAGACACACTGCTTAAAAGTCCATTTCCGAAGATTTCATTGAGTTATTTATTTTTTAACTGAGAATATTTTCAAATTACATTGAACTGAAAATTCAACAGCAATTGAGGGAGACTGCGAAGTGAGCTTGCACTGTTCGAGTCAGCAGCCACCCGGTATATATGTCTAATGCGATCGGTTGAAGCCGCGAATCGAACCCGTCACGTTGGATCTGTCATCTGCGCGCGGTAGCTCTAGCCCAAGTCGCTGACAATTTTAATTGTCCAAGCGTAGTACAGAACGTCACCCTAGGTATTTTCACGAAGTCATTGAAGCATTTTGACTTTATGTCATTGTTTGAGATGCGGTATGGTGCGAAGTTACTATCAAATTCACACGGTCATTAAGTAAGCAATTGTCGCGAAGCGTAAGGTGCGAAGTGTTTTTTCGAGCCTCGTGCTTTGGCGGTCAGTTGTCGCAGTGGCGGGTTTGCCTCGCGGTCAGTTTGCAGCGGTCAGTTGTCTCGCGGCCAGTTGTCGTGTACCGGAAATTTATGCAGCACATACCTCAAGTCAGTTGAGGTTAAATTTGACCCCATGGAAAGTAATTGATGTTTCTCAAGTTTAGCTTGATTGCTCAACGTTACGCAATAACGAAAATAGGCTCCCGTAGTGGCTTTGTCTTTCCCAACCACTACTTGAGTGGTTTTATCCACTTACCTTCATTATTACGGAAAAAAACAATTGCGGTCAAATTTGACCCCAAACGACTTAATGCGAGTGAAAATGTGATCACCGCATGAGGGTTAAAGCAAAGCAATAGGCTGCAGTTTATTGTTCTAGTGAAGTACTGTAATGCCTACACTAGCGCTTAATGCATTTACGTGATGTTACCACGTTGCATATCTGTACGGTAAATAGATTTGCAAGCTATGCGGTGAGAAGTGACAACTAATTCTAGCTGCAAAGTTACAAAATTTTTGACAATTTTGTATCATGCAGATTCCAACTGCAAAAGAAGAAATTTTTTCGAAAGTCATCGATGGGGCAAGCATGCTTTCGGAGGTGGCTGGCTGCCAAATGTTTCACCTGCGTGAGAAGAAAAATATTGTGCAGTTTTGTTTGAAGTTAAAAGAGTGACTGAAAAAAGAGACGGAACGGTATGATGAGACATTGGGACATTTGACTCACCAGTTCCACTTGAAAGACTAGTACTGAAACGTACAAATGAACTTGGTGCGAAATTTTAAGAAATGTATTTCGTAGCTTAAGCGTAGCGCACTATATTTTTATCATTGGTGGCAGCTTGCAATCGACATGTTAGTGAGTGCTGTAGACATTCTTATGACTACAATAACCCAATAGTATGTGTAGACCTATAAGCAAAAAAAAAAAAAAAAACGCCGACAATATCAAAACTGCTAGGTTATGTAATGGGTGTCCCGATAGCATATTTCAGAATGGTTCTACAGAAAATTTTTTGTTTATTATCACCACTCTACATCATCCCAAGTTACAAAATTATAAGAAACACATTACGTTGAGAATAAAATCAAAACCTAGAGAAGCATGAAATCCAGACCCTATTAGTAACAGTTTTGCATACCGTACAGTTTATCTACTTAAAGGCAGTTATAGTCATTTCAAACGACCCCTATCTTTTTCTGTAGAACCATTCCGATATATGCGTCCCGATATGATGTTGCTCTTTGGCAGGGTGCAAATTGCTCCGAAAAAAGGTAGCGCCCCCTGAAGTATCAAACAAATTAAATTTGAAAAAATATTTTGCATTATTTCCCATTCTTTTTCGCCAGTGCTGTTTTGTTATTTGTTCTTATTGAATTAAAAACGTAATGGTAAGGTATTATACAGAGCCTCTATCAGAAATTGAGACTGGTAGGAAAACTGTCTATGCATGTTGTAAACGTAATTTAACGTATGGCCATTCTTGACTGCATGTGCTTATGGGCACTAAAAAAGTGTCGACAGTCTCGCTCTCTTACATAAGCTCTGCCACGAATTCCACTAAAACATTGTACAACTCTTCCGGCTTCAAATGCTGATTGAATGTGAACAGTTGCAGCGGTTTGCGGTTTCCCTCGGTCGACAAGGGGTGATTATTTGACGCGTCTACAAACTGCTGTACACTTGATCTGATTTTGCTTAAATACACTTAGATGCAAGCAAAATATGTTGGTGTCGTCGTTTGAAAATGGCCAGTGCGAGGATGCGTAACCCTCATCCTACCCCCCCCCCCCCTGGATCCGCTCCTGGCCATAATCTATTTAATTTTTTTTTTAATTTTAGTTGCATATTTATCCTCCTATCACGAGAAAGCAATCAATGCGCTATACGAGCGCGCTTAGGAGTTGCCGGCCATCTGTCTACCACACCAAGATGGGGGAATCCCGCTAAGTGCCCTTCCCAACGGCACAACAAGTAAACTTGCCGGCTTGTTCTCCACACTGTCGCTTTAATGCTGAACGTCAAGCAGGGAAGCTGTGAATACCAATTTTAAAGTCATTGGTTTGACCCGACTCGGAATCAAACCCGAGTCTACAGCTCAAGAGACAGACGCTCCATACCCCTCGGCCATCTGAGCTGTTAACCCCTCGGCCATCTACAGAAACCATCAAAAGAGTCTGGCACATTTTAGTCATTTAGCAGAGTCAAAAGGGAGGGGGGGCATGGCCCAATGCTCCCCCCCCTAAATACGCTCCTGCTATGGACAGTGAAAAAATATTTCCGCAGCTTATGTTTAAAAGTAGAAGCTAGGCTAACATAAGTGAAAGGAGGCTGCAACCATTGTTACTTCGAGAAATGGTAAAGTTAAGTTTTAGCATCTTATTACAAAGGGGGGAGGGCATGGCGAATCAAGAAATGCAAAAACGAAAACCGCACGCAATTGTGACATCATAAATATTAAAATCAAATCTTCATTACACTCGCTGATTACATTGAAGCGTAAACGAGATGGCGGGCCCATTTCCGCGACTTTGAGCAACACAGTTACGATGATTTACGATCAGCAAGTCAGCGATATAGCAAAGTAACGCTTCTTCGAAATAAATAGGAAAAAAATTACATGAAGCTTATTTAAAATGCCGCCCCCCTGCTACCACAAACAATATTCAAGGATTTATATACGAATCGGAAACAAGTTAATGTAACGCCCGGGCGCCAGAAGCGCTTCGAATACGAACAATCATTCTTTTGACGTTTGGCTACAACCCCTTCTGCATCCGTACGATGAATGTTGCTGAGCAAACGTCCACGCTGGACGTTGATGCCGCGTGCTCGAAGATGTCCTACGAATGATTAGAATGAATTTGGATAGAATATTTACCAGCAACACAATATCCATTACCATTTATTTATTTTACCGCGTTGAAAGTTGACACAAACAACATAAAACTAAATGAAACCAGAAATAAGTATCGCGAGATTATGGGGAACGGTATGGAAAAGTTAGTTATGGAGATCGAGCACGATCAGTCCTTTATAAGAGAGTTTCCCAAAATAGGGTCCGCGGCGACCGCACAGGGGGTCCGTGACAATGTTGCAAAAAATAAAAAATTAGAACTTTCAAATGATTTTTACAGGACATACACAGACCCATTAATTTCTGTAGTGATTGAAAATCTTACAGAATGCTTTTTCCTACTATCTCTTGATTGTTGAGTAATTATTAAAGTTAGTCATGGATTATGATACTCTTGCCTTTATTATTTATGAATTATAATGCTGTAATAGCTTATTTGTAATGACAAGTTGAACGCACGAGCAGAGATGACAGAATAGATCCGAGAGACCCCGATGCAAGCTTATTAAGATATAAGATACAAGATAAAAGCTTTAACGGCCTACCCTGTCTTACATCCTGTTGGTAGAGTTAAATAATAACTAAAAGCATTGCAATTGTGTAAATGTAAAATCAAATCAAACCTTTAGTATACTTACGGTAATACGCAGAAGCGTGTAACGAGTGGCGGGACCCACCTCCGCGACTGTGACTTTATTAGCGCCCGTGCACTGCAGCTTCGACTCCCAAAGACCCTCGAAATGATGGCAAACTGCTGTTGGCGACGCTGTGTCTGATTTGACCGGCCCGGGGATCGGACCCCATTTTATGCTTTTATAGCAGTTGGGTGAAAAATTAACGCAACTTAAAAGTGGGGTCCGCGGTAAACTTGATTCGCAAAAATGGATCCGTGGCACAGGAAAGTTTGGGAAACCCTGCTTTATACCAATAGTTTCCATAGTTTTTGAATGTGTAGGAAACTACATCGACGATCGAAAATCTTAAGAGGGCTTTATGCTTTTGCACTATTTTACGAAAGAATAACTGAGCAAAGTCACAAAATATATCCATCCTCGTGTTGTAAAGAAGTTTCATGGAGTTCCATACATACTCCGTTCTCCTTCATATTGAGTGTTGCGAGGAAGGTGAGTGGAAGTGATCGGCTTGTTGAAAATTCAAAAGCCCAGGTTTTCTGTAAAAAGTTACCAGCTACTTAATTATTGTCACAGCGGTAATGCGGCTTATATTTTAAGCTGCAAGTTTTCAACCTACGAGCCATAACAGCTCAGATGGCCTAGTGGTGAGAGTGTCCATCTCGGGAACTGCAGACTTGGGTTTGATTCCGAGTCGATTCAAACCAATGACTTAAATAATGGTATTCCCAGTTTCCCTGCTTGACGCTCAGCGTGGAGAACAAGCCAGCAAGTTTACTTGTGCCGCTGGGAAAAGCACTTGACGGGATTTGCCCATCTTGGTGTGCCAGACAGATGGCTGGCAACTCCTAAGCGAGCTCGTACAGCGCACTGATCGCATTCTTGTGATAGGATAAACATGCAACTAAATACTGAAACATGCAACTGTTTCAGTGGATCACATAGCTTCCTTTGAAAACTATATTAGAATTTGATTTCAATACTATAGATTTTAACCTATAGATGCCATTTTAACCTCCTTACTAGAAAACGTGAAGCCAAGCAATACTATTACTCTCGGGAGCTTCGTCCCGAACCCCATTGGAGGTAATTTTCGTTTTACGGTTTTTTGGAAAGTGATTCAATGTGTGCTGAGCAGTGGCGTAGCCAGGGGGGGGGGGGAGGAGCAAAGAGGTTAAAATGGCATCTGTAGAATTGTTTTATATAATTTAACTCCCATGCTTGAACTAGAATTTCCTGAGACTGACAAGATCACGGCTTATGAGCAAATGGCGTATACACAAAAGACATTATTAGATGCATATATTTTGCCATGGTTCACCTGCTATCATTACTTCAGCAGCAGCGGGAAACAATTCCTTTATTTCACGAACAGCAGCATCTAACTCAGTGTTGGATAAGGAGCTGCAATGATATATGGTAAGTTAAATTTCGTCTATTGCAGTGTTCCTCAAATTCTTTGCACCATCGCCATCTTACGGCACTCTTAATACGATCATAGACTACCTATTCCCTAGCAAAAAAAATGACGGGAAGTTCAAACAGATTTATTACAATAAAGCACGTGGACATTGCAGCGACCATGCTTTTTTACTTTTTAAATTCATTGTAGGGTTGTATATTGCGTGCTTTAACGGTTGACGTTTTGTCACTGTTACCCTTTTTTCGGCCGTATGTTGTGATATGCGTTGTTTTTATGTACTTTGATGGTCGTTGAATAAAACATACTACTACTACTACCCAATCAAGCTGACGCCATGCACAATGAGGAGGTCAACTGATTATTTTTTGATGTTATTTCACCTGCAACTGTTTTGCCTAGGCGTAGAGCTGCGGTGATTGTCCACACAAATTCGAAACACGCACGCTTCGGCGAAATACCACGAGTAAACTGATTGATGGTATCAACTTTTAATACCCCCACATCTCATAAATGTAGTTTGAGAGGCGGCTATCTTCGTTCGCCTCTCCTTTTTATGCCACTGTCTATTTATAACCTTTACAATGCCTTTACACAAGTACACGGAAACTGCAATTCAACTACAAATGTACCGCAGCAGATAAACAAAAGTTTTACGATAATTCCAAATTTTTGAGAATGGGGTATCGCCTTCTCTTTGAGAAACGCTGGTTTACAGTATTTCACCTGAGTGAGTGCACAGTACAATTTGTGCATATCAATGACACAGAGCTACGTGCCATTGTAGCATCGGTAGGGGACAGCAACCACATTTAGGTGTAAGAATTAAGTTTCAAACATCAGCACATTTAGGCTCACCAGCTTTTGCACAACAGAAAATGAGCAAATCACTAGCCAATGCCTTTACAAAAATACTGCAAGCCAGTTAAATCTGCTCTGTGGGTCACAAAAAAGTTTTGTGCCAAAAATATCATATGCGTTATTGGTTGTCAAATGTTCTTAGGCACCGTAAGACTATACACATGAATACATTATAAATTTGAAACCATAATGCAAATGCTGAACTGAAATTCTCGTCAGCCTTGCTACGCACAGCCAATCCAGGCTAAACTCATTCCAGACTGTAAAGACTCTTATTTTGCATTGCTTTACCTGTACATCTCGACTTCATCTCTTTTCTAGGTTGTGCCCTATTTTTGGCAGGCGACTGGCCCCAAACAACGATAAAGAACCTATAGGTTCTTTTATTGGGTATCGTTGTTTGGGGCCAGTCTCCTGCCAAAATAGGGCACAACCTAGAAAAGAGATGAAGTCGAGATGTACAATGCAAAATAAGAGTCTTTACAGTCTGGAATGAGTTTAGCCTGGATTGACTGTGCGTAGCAAGGCTGACGAGACTTTGGTTATAGTCGAAACATTAATTTGTCCCTTGCAAATTTTTCATTGAACTGAAATTGTAAATGTCTAACCTTACCTGTACTTGCTTTGGAAAAGCTGATTTTCTTTGATTACTTTGTAGAGAATAGGGCGAGAAATGGATAGCATGTGAGCAATTCAGCTTCCAGAAATATTTAAAGTACGTAATGAGGCTTTTCAAGTAACCTAAATCAACTTCAACTGATAGACTATTCTAAAAACATTAATATATTTTCTGCTCTGCCCTGAAAACTACATTCATTGAATTAGCACCTTCAACCATGAGCTCAAAATGCCACTTATGCAGTTATGTATCCTGTATTACAGAAATTAATATTTCTTGCTCGAGCAGCAATCGGAGTTCATAACAGCATTTGATAAATGCATTCTTAATGACATGATTATGTTTGTTTTAACTCAAGTTTGTTGTGGCTGGTTAGCTCAGTGTTCTAGGCATTGATTTTATGCAGCAGAGTTTGATCGTTAGTGAGGCAATTGTTTTTTTAAGTTTGCATTTTTTCATCTTTCTAAATTTTTTTCATTCTTTTACAGTAACGTAGGCGGTTCTTTAAAATTGGGATAATAAGAAAACAAATTGACCTCTAGACACTGCTTAAAAATTGATGCAAATAAAGGGCTCCTGTTTGAATTAAGTCATGGTTCGAGGGGGTTGGGGTTAGGCCCTAACCCCTACTAATAACTCACTAGCACCTCTAGCAGTCCTTGTGATATATCTGCCTGTTGCAAAATGCGGCTTAATTCAAACATGCCCCAAATAAAGTACCTTTAATAATCAAAGTTTGAAGTACCGGTACGCCAAATTGACAAAGCTACAATCTTAAAAATAATGATGCAAATCAACTGACTTTTTCCATAAAAATTTATTACATACAAAATTGCGTTGTATTTAATGTTTAGAATTTCTTAATCGAGTAAAACTTGAATTATGAAATGTTGAAGTGATGGCAGTTTGGCCTAGCACCTTCTTGCTAGGGATAAGTGTAAATTTGTCTCAAATGCTTGGCACATGTTGCTTTCTTTCCAAAATTGTGATGGTAGCAAATAATTATGTCTTTTACTGTATAATTTTGTTGATTTCTTTTTGGCTCATAGACTATATTATGCTTTAGATGCAGCCACCATCTGACCATGATTTTTTACTTTTTAAATTCATTGTAGGGTTGTATATCGCATGCTTTGACAGTCGACGTTTTGTCGAACTAACAGAAAATAGCAGCAAATACAAACCAGAATCCAGTTTTAATCGGACAGCTAAAAATAAACTGCAACTCTTACATAAGTCTGCATCAGTGTTCCCTCTAGGATTTTGACCAGCTGACTGGTGCGAATTTGCCTAAATGATAAATTCATTGAAATTTTTGCCCAAAGATTTCACTCCTTTGAGTTTGAGGACCCTTTTCACAAATTTTTTGCATTAGATTTGCTTTTCCAAGATACAAGCTACAGTCTTGCATTAAAATATTCAAGTTTTTTGTTTAAGTTTTTCAGTTTTTCATTTTATGATATTAATTTCTGGTTCAAAATCAGTAAAATTTGCCCAAAAAATCCATATTTTTGCAAATTTCTCACTCTAGAGGGAACACTGATCTGAATTCATCTTACACATACCGGTAACGCCTCCAGCATTTTCTCCTTATCAGCAAAATCGAAGCACATAACTGCACTGATACCATAGGCCTACTGCATGAAGCCTTTTTAGTGATACAGGTAGGCCAAATAGTGATACAGGTAGAAGTAAACTTATACGCAGGCTTTGCTTTTTTGTATATTTCATTCAGCTTGGCATGATCTTATTCCTCAATACTGCCGGTACCGGGTACGGTACCTACCCTACTGGTACCAGTTCACAAGTTTAGGCCTCTGATCTACTAGCCTATTATAACTGTGTAGGCTAATAGGACTAATCATCATCACTTTTCTGACAAGCTAAGTCCACTACTACCAGGAAAATCACGTTTGCTGACAAGGTTAAATACAGTTGGACTTACCCTAAACAATGGCAGTAACCAACAATGTGAAATCCCATGAACAAAATTTATTTACAATACCTCCTACCTACCTTCACTGCATTGCATACTGCCTTGGACTGCAAAAGCTGTACCAAGCCGCGCAGACCGTACAGAAATTGTGATTATGGATCTGAACTAAATATGCATTTTGACACACATGCCAATTTGCATATTTGTCAATTTGCATATTTAATTTTGCAAATTGTGCGGGCATTTTTGGAATAACAGAAACTTTAAAAACGACCAATTATATTTTCTTTGAATTTTGCCAATGCGCACGAAACGTCAAAGACACACATTTTACTTCTAGGCATTTTTGTGAGTTTACACTTGGCGCGTTACACATGCCAATTGTAAAGACACAAAAATGCGTGACAATGACAAAATGCATATTTAGGGGTCATTTTGCGTGATTATTAAAATGTGTAATTTGGCAATTAAGCGCCACTTTGCATATTTGGTAAAATATGCGTTTTGGCAAGCGCCATTTTGCATGTTTGCTTAAACATGCAATTTGGCAGCGCCATTTTGCATATTTGGGTAAATATGCAATTTGTCATGCGCTATTTTGCATATTTGGTTAAATATGCATTTTGGCAAGTGCCATTTTGCATATTTGGTAAATATGCAATTTGTCATGTGTCATTTTGCATATTTAATTGAATATGCAATTTGTCATGTGTCATTTTGCATATTTGAGTAAATAAGCATTTTGACAGCGCCATTTTGCATATTTAAATAAATATGCAATTTGTCATGTGCCGTTTTGCATATTTGGTTAAATATGCAATTTGACACGTAAAAACGCGCATTTTTACTGCTTTACATTCGGCGCCCCATAGACGTCATTAAATTGTAACTGATTTTGCCCCCCACTTTTTTGACCCTGGCGGCGCTATAATATATGGAAAATCGACCTGCGGCTAGTTTGTACGCCTAGTAGGCTATACCGTCAATAATCATAATCAAACTCGCCATTGCTGCAAATAATCATTGCAAGCATTAATTAACGAAACGAAAAATAACAAAAGATTTTAATTTTCTTTTAACGAACACGGTGTTGACCACAGATTTGCGAAGCTTCATTTTTGAATAAATACGCAGATGAAAGTGCTTCAATTTTGCCACATCATCATGATACTGCACTTGCGAATCAATCTTCCTGCTTGTGGTAATTGCCAGTTTATAATTCATCTTTCCCAAGATTTTCATCCTCATCGTCTCCGGTGCCATCATCTTCATCAGGCTCATCCTGAACAAAAAACACCATTTAGACCTAAGATCCAACCCCGGATACTGTGTTAACCCGCAATGCAACCAAATTACAACTCGATTAATTAGCTCCAGACCGTACTCTGTGTCTCATTTCTAGGGCGATTTTTTTATGACCTATAAAATTGAAAAATATGACTATTTTTTGAAACATACGACTTTATTTTTAGAACAGCAAATTTAGGCCTATGCGGTTTTCCGTAATTATAATTATGGTAAGTCTAAACATGTATTTTGAACCAGAATATTCTCAAAAGAACGAAGAAATCATTGATGTAAAAAAAAAACCCAAAATTAAAATGTGCATCTTACAAAAAGTAAGATATTCAACAGTTATAATAGAATGCGACGTGTGCATCGGTAAAATTTCGGTTTTCATGAATCATGGATTTTAACATTGAAAATGATCGTTTTACAGATGCTGTTGTAGGCTGGTATGCAACTTGGCATACAATACCGGAGAAATATCTGGTCGACTCATCTCCAGAATGGTTTTTGCCAAATTTTTTTCTTAAGTAACAATAAAAAAGTCGCTTTACATGCTTCGTGAAAGTTGGCGCGAAAACTTGAAAATTCTCATTGCCCCCCTTAACATAAACCTATCACGTTTAAAAGTCTACAAGAACTGTATCTACGGTGCTACCGGGAATTAATAAATTTGTATTTCATTACAAAAATCAATGGTCATATTTTATGACCTAAAAACAAACTATGACTTTTTATGACTTTATAATTCCTTAAATAGACCTCGTATTAACATAAGTTTTTTTGCGATTATTAGTTTTTGCGCTACAAAAAAAATATAACTTCATTGACTTTTATCCCCCTTACTCATTTCAACAGCCCGTGACATTACACCAAAACTTCAGCAGGTACCTAATTACCGGACAGTGTACTGTATACCTAACGTAAACACCTGTAAGTAATAAGACCGGAAAAAATTATAAAATTCTAAGCGAAAACAAAATGTATGTAACACAGCGACAACAATGTTTTCACAGACTAATGGCGACTTCTTGAATTTCATCCTTCGATTACGAGAAAGCGATGAAGGCGCTATAAGACGAATGCAGACTCTGGTGGGACTTGAACCACCAACCTTGCGGTCACGGCCGTAGTTGCCAGCCATCTGTCTACCACACCCAGATGGGGAAATCCCGCTATGTGCCTTTCCCAACGTCACCACAAGTTAGTTAACTTGCCGGCTAGTTCTTCACACTGTCCCAAAACCAATTTTGAAGTCATTGGTCTGATCCGACTCAGAATCCAACCAAAGCCTACAGCTCTCGAGGCAGACGCTCTTACCACTTGGTCAAATGAGTTGTTAAAAATAAAGCAAGTTCAAATATTACAACTTTTTCAATCATGCATTAAGTCTGTGGATTTTTGTTAACTGTCCATTTACTTCATCAACTTCATCCATTCCTTCATCATCCTCATCTTCTGCTTCCGCTTCTTCTTCCTGTTTCTTTTTCTGCTCTTCATCAAACGCGTCTTTCTTCTGTTTTTCTCCTTTTACTGTTGTCTTGAGGATGTTCTCGCACTCGCTCTTGGCGAAAGCTGGATCATCAGTAATGAGGAAGTTGTCAAAAATTGTTCCAGATTTCACCTAAAACAACAAGTACATGTTGTGTTAATGTTGAAACAAGATTTTGGGATTCAGCCTACCTGCCACAAGTCCAAACCGATCACACCAAAGTCGTCATAGGAATATAGCTGATCGTCAGCTTCATATTCTGGATTGGGAATCATTGGATGGACCCAGACCCCACTGTACTTCGGGTTATCAATCTGCTTAGGCTTCCACTCTCCCTTGTACTCTGGGTTGTCGATCATTGGGGGCTCCCATTCTCCATCCATCTCCTCATCCCAATCATCTGGTTGCTTTGCATCCGGATCAGCAATGTGCTCTGGCTTATCCCATCCTTCTGGCTTTTCATCTTCAGGATCATCAATTTTTTCGCGGTCATCCCAATCCTCAGGCTTCTTTGCTTCGGGATCTTTAATCTCTTTGGGAGCAAGGAAATCCCAGTCTTCTTCAAGTGAACCAGACTGAGATTGCTGATTATCGATGAGAACTTCATATGTGTTATCAGGTTTGACGATTAAAGTGTAAATATGCGTCGCTTCATCATCCTGCAAACATAAGAGTGAAAATGTAAACCAGAGGACGCATGAACAACGACGAATTTACCTTGCAACGAATATCTTTCTTTACTAACAAATTTTTTCCTTTGTATTGAAATATCACGTGAACTTTTTTCGTTCCAGGTCCGCAAATATCTGGACCTGAAAAATAATGTTAACACATTACATGTACTGGAGGTAAAATAAGGTAGTGTAATGAGTAGGGTGATTTTTTGTCACAAAAGTTCCATTTTTTTTGCTGGCTTCAATTAACGTGAAAAGCGTGGAAACAAAATTTCGCAGATGTAGGGTCAGTATTTAAGAAGTTAAAAGGTCACAAAAAGTTCCATTTCCCATTTTTAGGTAACATTTTATTTTTTAAGTAACATTCGTTTTTGTGCTACTTTTTGCCTAATTTTATCATTCATTGCTACAATTGGAATAAATTTACGATCTGCTTACTAAATATAAAGCCCACAAAGCGTTTTATCTTCTAACAATGCATATAAACACATTTGTGATGTCATTATTTTGAATCTTAAAAAATGCTTATTGCTATTGATTAATGTTTGCGTCACAATTATAAAGCAATCAGAACAAAATACCGTAAGGAAAAGGACATCTTGTTGGGTACCGGTAATGAAGAGATCCGGCAGGATATAAAAGCAAATTATAGTACCCTCAAGGTGTGCGTGAAGTGACTGCACTACATGAGTTTCTTGAAAATATAGAGAGGACGATTTTGTAAGACTATAGTTCTATGTACTAATGTAAGGTAACAGCTTAGCCATTGCAGCTAACTAATTTCAGCTATTTTTAGAAAATAATTGTCATATACAGCTACAGTACATTCAGCCTCATGCCTAAGATAAAATCTTCAGCTCTAACAAAAATCAACAGCATAATCGCAAAATTCCCCACCGAGTTTATCAAAACGCCAACCCCAGACCTATTCTGTAATATTTGTAGTTGTGTGGTTCAGTGCGACAAGCAATACAAAGTTGATAGACACAGGCAATCTGCAAAACATCAAAAAGGGCTGCCTTCCTCCTCATCCTCAGCTTCACAATCGGCTCAGACTTTTATTGACATCCCCTCCAAAGATTTCACTTACAATGTCACCAGAGCTTTTTTGGCAGCTGATATACCGCTAAAAAAGTTACAAAACAATGAGTTACGACAGCTTTTTAAAGATCTGGGAAAGAAATTACCGTCTGAGACATCATGTCGGCAGAAAGTAGAGGAAATGGGAGAAGCGGAAATTGAGAAAGTGAAGAATTTGATACAAGAGCAGAGAATTTTCTTGGTGGCAGATGAAAGCGACATATGTGGAAGTAAATACTTGAATATTCTTGTTGGTTTACTGGACAAGCCTGAAAAAACCTATTTAGTAGCCTGCAAAGTCCTTTCAGGACCTCCAACTGCGCAGGCCATTTGCCAAGAAATAGATGACGTATTGCACTTCTTAAATGTTTCCAGAATGTATTTTTGCTTACTTTTGACTGATGCAGCCAGATATATGGAAGCTGCAGGACATACGTTGAAGAACCTATATCCGCAACTTTTCCATGTCACATGTGTAGCCCATCTTCTTCATAATTGTGCACTGCGAGTTAGAGCCAAGTATCCAGCTGTAGACAATCTCATTGCTTGTGTCAAAGCAGCAACCGTTAAGAATAAGACTCGACAGGCATTATTCGAAGATATAGGAAAGCCACCACACCTGTTGTAACAAGGTGGGCGAGTTGGCTGCAAGCAGCTTTTTACTATGCTGAAAACCTTCCTGCTGTACAAAGCATTGTAAGTGGATTTGAAGGGACCGGTCTATTAGTTGAAAGAGCAAAGAACAGTGTATGTGCCGAAGGTTTATCTCGAGATTTAATGAAAGTCAGAACAGAGTACAATTGCTTAGCTGGATTAGTCTCAAAGATGGAGCAAAGAAAATACACTATTCAAGAGGCCCACGATGACATTACTAATCTTGAATTTGGTGACGACAGCTGTGGCATTATGCCCTACATCGAAAAGAGATTGAAAAAAAATGATATGATGGACATAATTAAGATGAGTCGTCAAGAAGTTGCTCCCGCTGTGTATGGCTTGCTCCAAAGATGCCAACCAACAACGGCTGCCGTTGAACGCAGTTTCTCCATGCTTAAGAAACTACTTGCCAAAGACAGAAACTTTTTACCGAAGAATGTCAAGCACTATATGTGCGTGCACTATAATTTGAGCACCAATTGAGACTGTTTTATTGCTTTTTAGTATAAACTGCTCTTATTTTTCGTTTTCTGTTCTTCTTCAAAATAAAGTCACATAAAGTCACATTTTTGTAAAAATAAAGTCACATTTTAAAGTTTTTTAGGTCACAAAAAAATCGCCCTAGTAATGAGTGAACACAGAGCGGAAACATACCGAACATAATGTTGTATTTCGAATCTCCAGTCATTTTTTTTGAATCTAACGAAGAAGGGAACAACTTGACATAACCTCCACCGCAATCGATCGACTGTTCATGCTTCACTGAAAACTGAACAACCAGAGTCTTGTCTTTGTTTGAAAACTTATCAAATGCAGTGGACATTGCGTAAAATCTAGAAAATCAAGTTAGGACTTTGGACAAGAAGATTAAAGTAACACGCGTGTGATAAACAAAAAAGCATCAATAATTTGCCGACTACAAATACAAAAAGAGCATAGGAATCCCAAATTCCGAGTCAGCACTACATTGTTTGCTTCTTCGAAGTTTTATTTCATCCCACGCCTTTTGAAGTTTCAAGGCCAGTTGTTACCGCTCATTCCATTTTTTTAGTAAATTAGTTTTGTCGGAAAATTCTTCACCACAGCATATCTACCCTTCGTCGTGAAGGACAGAGATGTCAGGAGGTTCCAACTTGAACAGCTGCCGATCAACCCGAAAGGTAAGCGAATTTAGAAAAGTAATAATATGAAAGTGATTTTGCAACTGTTTGTGTAATCTATAGTGTAATGGGGAAGTTTTTACCAACAGTTTTAGAAGGACTAGAATTTTTTCACACATTAATGAGAAGGTTCGATGGTCCTTCTTTGCTACTGTTCCAAGGCACATTCCTTGCATGCGTGCTACCCAGGAAGATACGCATAAAAATTACAATACCGCAGTATTTAGCAGTAAGCATAAATCTCAAAATCAGGACCAATTTGATATTTCCGACATGCCAAGCAATTCACTGTTGCATTACAGAGAACTTACTTCGCATCTTGACTAGTTTGAAGGCCTTTATCTTGTTCCTCATCATTAAAAAACTTGCCAGCAGAAAGTTTGAATTTACCCAAGTCATCCTTTGCTTCTGATGTTATCCATCTAGATTCCCACTCATCTGTAAGCAATCAGTTACTTCAGCATATTTGAATAGACGATTCGTAATTTTAAATATAATGATGACAAGTTAAGAATACTTGAGTATAAACTAGCAAAAAGTTTAACCAAAATTAAGTTGTTCTTTGATGCTGCTGACAAAACAATGTCATTCATAATAACCTCAAAATTTTAAATTTGACCAAACAAAAATATTTAGTAAAAATTTGCCTAAAACAAGGTCCAAAATTTTGCCTTAAATTTGGCTACACTACTTTTATTATGCATCAAAATACTGAACACTTTACTTCAAATTTAGCCAAAAACCATTATTCCAGTTGAAGGCTGAAACATAAATGTAAAACTTCCCCCAGAATTTCTATTTTTTTTTAATTCGCGCGTAAGACAAACCCTATTCAGGTCACTATAATAGTAAATTAGGTAAGTGATAAATTACATACAGTGTATAATTAAAACAGGCCAGCACTAAAACAGACACAGTAACGAAATTAATAAGTTATATACGCTGTATAGTATAATAGCAAATTGGATCAGCACTAAAGCATATGGACAGGTTGCATTTAGGGGATTTAGGTTTCATTTGCGAGACTTTGGTTAGGCTAGCAGCAAATCAGTCAAGCAGGAATGTTTCTTGATTCATCGTTACTACAGCGGTGGCTTGTTTTCTACAAGCGCCAGCAAAGTCACAAGTAAGTATTAAGAAGGAGGAACATTCATTACCTTGATATCTGACGTCACTGCGTTATACGCATACAGTATAGATTTCGATTTCTTCATCTTTATCCTCCTTTCAACGAGAAAGCAGCGAAGGCGCTATGCATAGGACGAATCCAGACTCGATTAGGAGTTGCCCTTGTTTAAGAGTTTTCCGCTTGAGTTTTGTTTCTAACTTCTTCAATTTGCCGCTTGTTAGATTCCACCACGACAATTAACGAGAAGCTAAATACGCGAAAAATCATTTTCAACAGAATCATTGATCCCCTACCCTGCGAGTGGGAGTCCATCACACTAACCCTACACCACCTCACCGTTGCCATGAGATCGTAAAATTTTTGTTTTTGTACTTATATTTTCTTTACGCATCACGTGACTCTCAAAAACGCTGTAGCGGTTTTGTTGAAAATGATTTTTCGCGTAATTAGCTTCTCGTCGACAATTGTCATGAAGCATCTTATCCAAGGAAGCAACAACGAGGCTTGGGTGGGAATTGAATCATTAACCTTGCGATCATGGCCCTACAGCCATTTCGATACACACACAAACAACACGGTCACCGAGACATAAAAAAGGGGGGGACAATTTTTTCCATTGAATTATAGGGGATAGTGAGGACCCTTGAGCCACTTTTTGTACAATCGTTTCTATGTTGAGTTTTGAACGAGCTATAAAGTTGGAATTTTAAAGGAATATGCTCTTTTGCACTCCGATGATACCATGTGTTGGTTGAAGTGGTAACTTTAACACGTTGGCTGATATTGATCCTCAAATGGATGTGGCTCAAGGGTCCACACAGAAAAAAAAGTAAGAACCCTTGAGCCACTACACTTGCTCCCATAAACCACAATAAAGATGAAGCATAAAACGTCGTTTACTCGCTGTTTGCACGAATTTAGTCAAAAATACTGTAAAAGAATAAAAACACATTAGCGATTCTACGATCAAATTTGGACTAAAAAAATAATTAAAAAATATCCAGCTTGATCTTTTAGTGATGAGCATTAGCCAAGATGTAGACCTATTTGGCTGCAAAAAAATGATGTCTGTTGTCACACGATTCACTGAACTTGTTGAAGGCCTAGGTGTAACAGGTGCTGAAGACGCAGACGCAAAAACAACTAAATATTTATCTTGCAAGGACTCATGAGCCATGGTTCAAAGGTCGACACTTTTGGTGGCTCATGGCTTCACACTGCAACCTGTCTGTATAAAATTTCATTCTCTTCAATACGGTTACAGAAAAATTTGATCTCAGTGCTTAGATATATACCCTAATATGACTCATTACTACTGCTAAATGCACAAGAATTTACCAATGTTACTTTATGCTCAAAGATCGACAAATTTATACCCCTAAAAGTTACTTTTTTGTAGCAAAAACAAACCAACCAACGCAACTCCTCCAAACGTGCTTACTTCTCACTTATCGTTTCTGATCATGCGTAACCAACCTAGTGTTGCCAAAAAAAGTTGATAAAAAATCTAAAACACTTTTCTACAGAAAGCTGGAGGGGGTGGTTCATGGGACCAACATGATCATGGGTCCGCACTTTCCCCTACTGGTATTGAGGTTTCAGTCGGACCTATCAGTTTGTATTAAAGAATAAGTGATTTGATTCCATTGTGCTACATATAAGTAATTCAAAAGTTTTTTATGCCTCTGCAACAATGGAACTGCTAACGCTTCAGTGTTAATTAATGCAATACTTTTTTTTAACAACAGTGCTCTGATTTCTCCGGGAAGTAGTCAACAATCAACCGCTTTTTTTCTCGCCGCTTTTCTGCACGTAAACATGGCTTTCATCGCTGACGTCAACATACTTGGGCAGTGCTCTCAGACTGCAGCTATCAATCGCATCCCGTGAAACGAATTCTTGCTTAGTTTAAGTCTTGAGTGAAAATCTAGTAGACTGAAGCTGTTAGCGATCAAACATTTGTTGAGAACAAAGCGATCTTCCAGCTTATAGGGAAAATACATCACCCTCGGTTCCTTATTCAAATAAAATTTTTGAAGAAGGACTTGAGGACAAGGGGTAAGGCTAATTGAGCATTGTTTTTTCAAGTTCCAAAAATTATTTTTTCGAGAAAAAGCCTCCATTGCGTACCGCTTTCTTTTTTGAAATACAAAAACAAATGATTTGCATCCTTTTGCTTTCGGTTAATAAAAAACTTTGTTGATTACTGGCTGTTTATTACTGCGCTAATACGCACTTCAAGCAGAAAGAATGTGACAGCGGTTGATCATTTGTTGTGTTTGGTTGTGTAAAGTGTTAAGGACAGGCAGTTCAACGCAACGGCAACACAATATGGCAGGTTGTCGACACAGTGGCATCATTCTCATTACAACCCATGTGTATTAACGAAAATTTGATTCAATTGATCATTTAACAAATTATTCCCTATCCCGCCGCTCTTCTGGCGATTTAATCAATGGTCATGTTCAAGTTAAATAGCATTTTAAACCGGGATTCCACTTTTTAATAATTTTTTTTAGTCTGTACGTTAAGGGGGAGAACTGGTCTCCCTTGTAGAGGTTACCACCAAAAATGAAAAGCAAAGACAAAGCAATGTTGTAGAGGTTATCACCAAAAATGAAAGGTAAAGACAAGACATTCTACAAACAATGTACCCAGAAGCAACAAAACTCTGTTTTTCAAAAACTAAAAATGTGACTTGATACTGATGTACTATGACAGGGGTGGCGAACCTTTTTTGGCGAATGTGCCAAAATATTAAAAATAAAGTTTAGCAAGTTAATGCGGTGTCATTACACTGAATGAACTGTGGAGAAAGTGGTTCAGCGGAAGTGAAGACCTTTTTTTTGTTTTTTCTTTGGTCTTCACCCGATTTCGGTAGGATAACAGTAGCTCTGCGGGCGTGAAGGTTTCGTGGGGGCAATTTGAACCCACACTTCCCGAAAAAGAGCGACTGCGTAAAAAAAGGTTCAAAGTATCAAGTGGCAAGCCAAAAAAAAACCTGCGGCGTGGCACATCTGGCACGCGTGCCATAGGTTCGCCACCTCTGTACTATGAGATTTGCAGTGTTTCAATGGCGATGTTGAAAATGTTTTGTTATAGCATTATCACGTAGTGTATGGTTTGTTATGATATTCCAGTCTGTTACAATTCGTCATTGTACTAGCATAAAAAAAGAAGCTTAAGCATGGCATAACACCATGCAACATTCAGTCACAATTACATGCACCACAGGATGAAAAATGTCAAAATCACTCATGCATGACATTTCTACTATATGCAATATAAAAACGACCAATAAAAATACAACTATAAAATACGCTGTTTGTAGTCTTTGCAGGGCAGTTTAGAAATTTTACCATTGCAAAATCACATTAAACAATTCATTTGCAATATCTATGCCTGTCTGTGGAAAACGTCACAAAATCAGTCATGTGTAACCTCATAAAAAATATTCAATTGAAGCTATCTTGGGAAATAACTACTGGCCCAATTTCAAAAAAAAAATTTTTTTTAATCTTCAGCGATGTGAACTTGTTTTAGACAAGAAAAAAAGCAAAATGGGATTTGGAAAAGCCAGTCAACTGCAATTTTACCCATTTTTTGCAAAAATTAGCTGCAAAAAAGGCTGCGTTACACCGTGGATGATTATCCAAACAAATTTTAAGCTTATTTTTTAATTCAGCGCCAAACACTACATCAGAAAAGTCACAGAATGACGAATATTAGAGAAACATGGGGGATCTGGGCGATCAAATCCACACTTCGTCAAATTTTATGAATTAGCATAGAGATGCATTAAATTCGTCTAGCACCTTACAAATGACTAAGGTGGCTGCTCCACTTGATGATTGAAGGGTCTCCTCGCAGCTTCCTGTTACAATTTCAACAACACTGCACATAACTTTAACAGTGTGCCTTTGACGTTGTCTTGTTTTTGTGGTTGATTTATGGAACGAAATAAATAAACTTGAACTTTAGAATCACTGTAAATTTGTGATATAGGCTACTGGTCAGTGATGAGCACGATAAACCTTTTTGCTCTAAAGCGATAACGATAATTTCAAAAATGTTCTGGGCAATACCGATAATCGATAAATCTCAATTTCTTAAAGCGATATCGGTAATCGATAAATTATCGCCGATAAATTTTTCCGATAAATGTTGCATTAAATTTTCAATGTATTTGACGAAGTTTTATTTCTTGCAAGTCAAATTACAAAAGTGTTTTTCTAGATTTTTCAAGAAAAGAGAGCAGTTTACGGACGCTGCCGTGGGACTAAACACAACAAAGAGAGATTTTTTAAATTGCAACAAGACTTTATCGACACCGTGAATTTTGCCATAACGCCTACTCCCTAACTTTGAACACTGTTTGCATAAAGAATCGTTTATCGCGATAATTCATCGGCGATAACAAAATATATTACAAAAGCGATATCGGTAATCGATAAATCCAAACTATCTTGAGCGATAACAATAATGGGTAAAAAAGTATCGCCGATAAATTATCGCGATAAATGCCCATCTCTGCTACTGGTATATCATTTATTTATTGCTCGCAATGGAAGCACGGTGTTAATCTGACTGACGCAATCACCATGACCGAAGGTGAATAAGTACTGGCACAAATATTGTTAAAACTATGGTTTGGTTTCAGTACGATTCAGCATAAATTACTAAAAAGAGGACCCCCATACCAGTATATTGGCCTATGTATGTGTCTTTGATTGCAATCACTTGTTTCCTACAAACTTAGCTATAAATACTGCCCTGCAATGCCAGCTTTAAGGTGCAAAATCTGAAAAAAATGAATAGTTTTGGCCAAATTCAATTAGTTTTTGCCCCAGTGTGCCGACTAAAATAATGAACTAGGCCAATTTCAAATAAAATGTCAAAAATTATTGGTGAAAACATCAGACCCAGAAAACACAAATTTTAGGCAAAAATTTGGATCAGCTATCTTTAACATTAACATGGCTCAATAGAACTGTGCTGAGACGCAGATGGTATGCAACAGGTTTAATTCACAACCACAGGCTTCGCCTTAGAGTATGATTATGTTGTTTGGTTATGAGAAAATTGGTTTATTAAATTCTGTTCTTGGTTTTAATGACATAACTTTCTGCAAAATCTTTTTTTCCGCCGCTTTTCGTGATGTGAGAATTTTACGATAAGCCCTTACAAATAGGACTAGTACTCCCATCCGCGATTTGACAAATCATAGTTTTAGCAATAAAAGTCTTTGTTTTTGTGTTATCTTAAAGCTTCACTTATGAGTAGTAGATTTAGTTGAAGTATAGTGCTTTGCCAACTAAAATTTATTTCTGTTTGTTAATACAGTGCTTTTGATTTGCGCTAATTCTGCTAATTGTATAATACTTACTGAATAATTTTTTTTGGATTAAACATAGTTTTGTTTATAATAATTTGGCTGAGATTGTGAAAATAATAAATGGAAAACTTGGTAGCGAACAGGTTACACTTTTTTTTTTTTTATTATTATTATTATTGGCATATTTATCCTCCTATCACGAAAAAGCGATCAATGCGCTGTACGAGCTCGCTTAGGAGTTGCCGGCCATCTGTCTACCACACTAAGATGGGGAATTCCGTTAAATGCCTTTTCCAACGGCACAAGTAAACTTGCCAGCTTTCTCCACACTGTCCCTTAAATGCTGAACGTCAAGCAGGGAAGCTGTGTATACCAATTTTTAAGTCATTGGTTTGACCTGACTAGGAATCGAACCCCAAGTCTACCGATCCAGAACAGACGCTCTATACCACTCGGCCATCTAAGCGGTTAAATACCACTCTATACACTCGGCCATCTGAACGGTTACACGTGCAAAATTAAAGTAAGCTAAACTAAGTTCTACTAATTAAGTTTTCGTAAGTTTGTTAAAGCAGGCCAATGTAGAAAACAAACCATGGCGTATATCACCAAATCTCGACATCAGCATTTTGGATCGAGTAAAAATTTGGTTTTATCCTCCTAAAAAAATTTTTTTTTGCATGTTTATCCTCCTATCACGAAAAAGCGATCAATGCGCTATACAAGCTTGCTTAGGAGTTGCCAGCAGAGGTGCACATGGATCCGGCAGGATCCCAAGATTTTTACCGAATTTTTTTCGAATTGGATCCACAGGATTTGGATCAGGATATCCCGGACCCAATAGCATTTAAAAAAAAGTAAGTGGAAACAACGATAGCGGATTTAAGTTTAGCATTTGATCAGTACCTTTGCTGCCTCAATAGTTCTTGTAGATTTCTAAAAATGAGCTGGTTCAGACCGCGTCAGCCAAAAAAACAGAAAACCTTGTTTTATTCTGCTCAGCCTGGTGCGACTGGAAACATGCAACGGCGACTGCTATTTTGGAGAAATGAATTTGCAGGTCTAGGACTTGGCAGGAAGCTTTTTGATTAACGCGTTGTGAAAAACGCTGGTTTTTTACGCTTTTTTTGCTCATGATGTCAAGCAAATCTTTATTTTTTAAAAGGTAGGTAAGTTGTCCAAGAACAAGCACTGCAAGCAGGCTGGTGTGAGAACCTACTCTGCTGGACCTAGGCACTCTGCTGGACCTAGGCTTTTTCAAAAAAGTTCAGCAAAGTAAGCACAAACTATTAAGTTAATTAATTGCAAAATGCTTGACATAATGAAGTGTATGCCTAGTATTAAGGTTTTATTTTAAGGTCCAGCAATTAGCAGTTCAATGAATGGCTTTGGTATAGATTTTTTTAGGTATACAACAAATACTTATTTTAAAAACTAAATGCTAATGATTAAACTATCAATTACAGGCTACAGACTAACAGAGTGTGGTTGAATTGAAAAAGATATTTTTAGAAATCATGTACCAGTACAATGTAGGATTTTTACATGACTGTAAAAATGGGTTGTAATCTTTTGTGGCTGACATGTTACAATTCAACTAATGGCTATTCTGTCTGTCAGCCATAACAATGTGTTATGAATGAAACTTCTGGTTGACAAAAAAAAAAAAATTAAGACTAGCCTAGTTCATTCACATCTATCAACAATTTCTAAATAAAAGCATACCAGTAAGTAATTACCGGTATGTGAAGTATTGTAATTCATGAAAAAGGTTAATAATAGATATACAGTATCCACGCAGAAGATCTTTGTGATGCGTTCAGCTCATAGTTTTTTGGTTTACATGCACAGTAGGCCCACTTCACCAACGCTTTGATGTATTTTTATGTGTGAATCAATAAATATGACTGAAGTGATCATTTTACAATAGAATGAGTTAATTAACGTTCAGTGGTAGGCAAAGTCGACTCCTGCCTAATTGCCCAAGTGTTTATTTATCATAGCCAATATAAAGCATTATCCTGCGACCCTAGATTCCAAATTAGTTGGAATTTATGAAGCACCTGTGTTTATAAAATCGTAAACGTAAAATGGTCATTTGCATGTGCGTCTCATATGGATTTCATTAGTCTGACAATACTGTAGTGCCTATTTTTTAAATGCAAATACTGAAATCATGTACTGACTATTGACTACGCATCTTTTTCCGTTTCTGTGCAGAGTATCAGTAATTTATAGAGTTGCTTTACTTGTGTCAAGACATGAATTCTATTATTGATGAACAGAAGAAAGAAGTTTTGATTGCAGCAGTTTAGCACTTCAATGTCGTTGATTCTTCTGCAAACGCAGCTTGTTTTCTTGACTAGCCTACTACACAGATCAACATGTAAAACTTCCATTTTCTATCTTCTTCTCTTGACTTGTCGCAGCCTGACTCGGCCTCAGTGCAGACCCGGCTTAGGCTACGCATGTGTAGGCTACGCAGGACACCAATCTTGAGTTGACCCAAGCCTTGAAAGAGAGAAAAATTATTGAAGAAGTGTAGTCTGGGAAGAGTATTTTATACTACATGATAGCAGTTCAAAAAACCATGTTGGATATGTACCGTAATATGTGGAAAGTGCAAAAAAAATTTGCAGCATGATCGAGCAAAGAGTGGCACCACTCATTTAAATAAGCACGTGAAAATTTGTTCACCAGTGAAAAAGATTCCAGTTCTTCAGCAAAAGCAGTTCAGTCTAAATTACAGGATTTTTAGCACCAAAAGAAAAAATTACCAATAGTAAACGAGGAAAACTATTGAAGTCGTGCATAGATTTTATTTATGTGGATAAAGGTGTGTTTACACAGAACACATGAAATTTTTCGTACGTACAGTGACGTAAGCTACGAAACAGTTAGAGGTTATGACGTAAAGGTACATTACTTTGCGTGACATTATAGAATACAATTGCAAGGTGCTTCGCAAAACAACCGGTAGAAAGCAAAATTGTTTGGGTTCAAATTGTGTGGAAGATATTTTTGTCAACTGCTTACGTCAAAAATCTTATGAAATTTCATGCCAAAAAAGTCGGACTAAAATCACCAGTGAAAAAAGATTCCAGTTCTTCATCAAAAGCAGTTCAGTCTTAGTGTAAACAGACCTTAAGCTGTTGGATCCGAATCCAGATCAAATCCGGACCCTACTAGGGATGTGTCGGATAGCAAATTTACCGGATAGCCGGATACCAAATATCTGTCAAATCTGACTTGCCAGATATTCGATATCCAGCCAGATAGTAGCACTAAGCCAAAATTAATATTTTAATGGTTTTTGTAATCGCTATCATCCTGCTCGACTAGCGAGCCATGAAACTAATTGCATGAGATCATGTGACACATAGGAAACTTTCAAAAGTATTGCATGATTAAAAATGGATTTCATTGATCTATCTAAGTTGGTCGAAGCGGCAACGTGGTTGAGCGGCAGCACCTCAGTTGATAAAATAACCATCTTAGTGATTGCTTTTCATTCAACTCCGATCTACGACACTATATATGTTTGTGTAGCAACACATTTTCAACTCTGGGCTTTATTTTTTAGTAAAGAAGAATTGTGTTAAAAGTGAGGATTCTGGTCAAGAGTGTGCCAAAAATCGAACGCCAAGTCAGTCGGCCACCATACGCGTTTATTAGGCGAGAGCAGGAGCAGTGCTTCCTCGATTCCAATACCGAAGGGAGTGGCATATATCTGGCCTCTGGGGTCTTTTCTTTATATCAAAAGTTGACTGCATGCATATTGCACAGTAGTTAAAACAGTTCCAAAATGTAACAGCGCAAAATCTCAGCATTGTAAACTAAATTAAAAAAAAAATTGTAAACTAAATTTAAATCCATTTCATAAAGAAAATTACCAACGTAGTCTAAGGTTTGAACTAGGTTTTGCTTTTTGTAGAGAGCCTTAACGAAACTAGTTTTCAAACTCGCACCAATTTTTTTCACATAAATCGAAAAGGTAAATCTTATTTCTACCTAGTCTACTCTACTACGCAATTTTCCTGAACTTTAGAAATATCCGGTATTCGGCCGGATAGAGAAGCACTATATGACCGGATACTGGGTACCTCAAAAAGCGTGGGATAGTGCCGGAAATGCATGCGGTATCCGACACATCCCTAGACCCTACTTAAAAAGAAGTTTTTGGATCTCGTTTGGATCGGATATTGAAATTAAGGTTTCGAATCAGGATCGAAAGAATGTGGGATCCGTGCACCTCTGGTTGCCAGCCATTTGTCTACCACTTAAAGATGGGGGAATCTCGTTAAGTGCATTTCCCAACGGCACAAGTTAACTTGCCAGTTTGTTCCTTAAAAAGAAGTTTTTGGATCTGGTTTGGATCGGATATTGAAATTAAGGTTTTGGATCAGGATCAAAAGAATGTGGGATTCGTGCACCTCTGGTTGCCAGCCATTTGTCTACCACTTAAAGATGGGGGAATCTCGTTAAGTGCCTTCCCCAACGGCACAAGTTAACTTGCCGGTTTGTTCTCCACACTGTCCCTTTAACGCTGAGCTTCAAGCAGGGAAGCTGTGAATACCAATTTTATAGTCAATTGGTTTGACCCAACTTGGAGTCAAACCCAAGTTTACAGCTCCTGAGGCGGACGCTCCTACCTCTAGGTCATCAGCATTAGAACGTTTATATATTTCTTAATTATCTGCTTCTGTCATGTTACAATGAATATTGCAAGCATAGCTAGTGTTTATTGCATTAATTTAAGGCCGATCCGCAAGACGCATGTGGCCCTTTTGGTGTTCCTAGGCGACCCATTTACCATTCATTAATTAGAAAGCTCTACAAAGCAGTGAAGACCTTTTTTTCCAGAAATATGGGGATTTTTGAGGTCTAGAAAGGCTAAATTAAGTTCGCAAAGTGGCCCGCTGCAAAAAAAGGTTGGTATTCTTGATCTAAAGCTTCTCTGAGAAAATTCACTATTTTCAATTTCATAGTAAAATTCGCTTTGTGCAGACAAGAATTTTCTCAAGCAGCTGCAGAAGCAGCAGCTTCGCCAAATTTTCTCAGAGACATTTTTCCAGCAAGATTTGCTTTTGCGCTGAAATACGAAACAACTACGGAATGCAAGCACATACGCAGTATGCATGATGTGTGGCTTTTCCATTAAACTATTTTCCTTCTCGATTTACAGACTTCATTCTTTGAGCTATTGTAGGTGTGCTGCTGCTGCGTCAGTCAATGTGATCATGCATACAATAGCACGTGGTAGAAAAAGTGCACGCTTATGCGACAACGATGTTAACATGAGATAAAAGTTCTTTAAGAGCACAAACGTTTGATACGTCTGATAAAGCCGAATTTCAAGTTGCAACGTATAGTCTGCAGTAGTATAACCCAATGATTGTAAACTTCACTACATTTTAAGATTTGAGTAATCACGTGGTAATGCCTTAATTTTGACATCATAAAATTACCGCATGCCCGGCCCCGTAAAATCCAAAACTCGGTGCCTATGTTCACAACTAGAGCCAATCACATTGATATATTATACCAGGTGGCTGCTGATTCGAAGAGCACAAGTTCCCTTCACAGTTTCTTAGACTCTGCAGAATTTTCCATTCAATATCAAATCTTCATCATACTAGCGGTAGTACACCAAAGTGTGTAACGAGTGGTGGGGTCTATCTCCGCGGCTTAGCACTTGGGCTACACAGTTCCAAAGAAATGTCGCAATGGTGGCCAGCCTTTGGCGACATTATCCTTACTTGACTGATCCGGGAACCGAACCCCAAGCCTCCCACATTGCTTGTGTGTGCGCTTAGCAACTGAGCTAACAATCGGTGCACTTTGAAAATAACCTCAAGTTTTTGTTGAAATAACCACAGAATTACTTAAAAATGGAAATTAGAAAAAAATAAAAAATGTTTACCAATCACGTCTGGGAAAATTTCCCACACATTCCAAATATCCTGAGAAATTTTGGGATCCAGCAAACTTTACCAAGTTTTCCTTGAAAATTGTTTTTAATTTTATACTTCTTGGTAAGTCAACAAGCAGGGACAAACTGACACCCTCCTAGCACCTGATGGGTGATCAAAGAACACTGTTTATTTTAACATGCAATGTCTTATACTAATTTTTCAATAAAAAATTAAAGGTGGATGTCATACACAAGTATTTTGCGATTGTGATATTGATAAAAAGGTTTTATCACATATACATGCAATGCTCATGCATGCGCAAACCAATGCAACATGATTTCATGAGCGCACATGCAAATGCAACAGTTCAGTGTGTGACAATTCCGCCATGTTTAGAAAAACGTAGTTTTGCAGTTTCAATGCAATTAGATTAAAATAAGCCGAATGCTGCCAGAGGTTGCAAAATAAAGGATGACATTAAAAAAGCTTTGCTAATTTCAAATCAAAAATCAAAGGCGCACGCAACAAATAATAAATATCGTAAGTATTGATATATCGATATATATTAAAACGTAAATACCGGTTGTTGAAGTTTATGCTTTAAATATCATACTAAGTACGGTACTATGACACTGTTTACCTCCATTCGTGAAATCTTCTTTAAAATAGATGGTTGGTTCACACAACGCACCAACAGATAATAACATTAATATAAACAACTTCATTATTTACAGCTATGTCTTGGAAAATGTATCCCTGCACAAAATGATTAACACCTGACAAAAAAGTAGCAATAGTAAAAGATAATAGTATACCGGTACTAAATAGTAATTCTTTCCCTTTTCCCACCACCAAATCAACATCCCCAGCCGCGACAAGCACCTCCCCTTTGTGGGAGCCTTGGACCTTGATATGCTTTTCGCCTTAATCTAAAAAAATACAACTTCACAGAAAAACTTTTAGAAGCAGTTATATAATTAGGAGGGGGGATAAGTACTTTTTTTTTCAAACCCCCTCGTAAAATATGCTATCCCATAACAGAATCATGATGCAAAAAAATTTTTTGTCTGGGATGTTCCTAATGCCCCTGTACATACCCCCTGAAAATTTGCAAACTCCCCTATATTTCAAAACTCCATAATTATTTTGATTATTTTCTGAGATAAATATATGATGTGACCATTCATTTTTGATGTTTTTTAACCAGGAGTACATTTATGCGCTGAAATAACCTTTTTGATGAAAATCAAATGTCACCCCTTTTCCTTGTTGATAGTAAATTGACTTTTTGATGAATTTCCAGCAAAGATTTATTGCACGCTTTTTTACCAATAAGCAATTTAATCCTAATGACATTGACAGTTTAATCCAACTGATCGTGGAATTCTAACGCTACTTTTGCTGGTACCGGTAGTAGTTTAACCTGCCGAATGAAAACTAACAGTGATTATTACAGTATTCGAAAACTTGTTTTGTTCTATGGACTCTTAACAATGACTTGGTAGTAAGCTCAGATCATGCACCAGGTAAAGCGCTTTGTTCCACTCCCTCAGTGTCGATGCTTGACAAACACATCACTAACGCTTATGCAGCGATTGAAATAGCAATTGGAAGAGACAAGTTGCATGCCCAATTGCCCATGCCACAACCATCAGATGACCGAGTGGATAGAGCGTTTGTTTTTGGATCAGCACACTCAAAGTTTGATTCTGACTCATGTCAAACTAATGACTTAAAAATTGGTATTCACAGTTTCCCTGCTTGATGTTAAGGGACAAAGCAGAGCTAGCCAGAAAATTTGTTTGTTGTGCCATTGGGAAAGGCACTCAACGAGACTCCCCCATATTGTTATGGGATACAGATAGCTGGCAGCCACTACGCGAGCTCGCATAGTCGCTTTTTCGTGATAGGCGGAAAAAATCAAATTAATGAAAATAAAAAAACAAGTGACACTGTTACAAAAGAATTTCTGGGCATCATGATGCGATTTTATCAGTAAAAACTTTGATCAAAAGCCTTAGAATTCTTCCGGAGAATTTGCTGCTCATATTGCTCCTATAAAAAAAATTAAGCAATGTAATAAAGAAAAATGCATGGATTTGTCTACGCGTGTGCATGTGGCCTTAACCACACTGAATACTTTTGGTGTTTTTGAATGAGTATGAGCATGTTACAAACAATTTTGCAGGTGTTTTGCGTACTTTTTAAAATATACTGCAGATTAGAAGCATTAAGATGGATTTTCAAACTCAACTTCAATAAAAAGATAATAGCCAGTATATTTGCAATCATACTCACAAACGTTTCGGTAAAAACTTATACCATCATCAGTGTGAAACTACATAGGCATTAGGCTAGAATAACCAGCATAAGAAAGAAATTATTTTAAATACAGCATAACTATTACGTCATAAACAAAGTAGTTGGGATTTACGTAAAATATAACTAAAGGGGCAAATCAAGCAATTACGTGCAACTGGAGGAACTAGATTAGTAGTAGGATTATTAAGTACAAATACTGTAGGATTAATTAAATCATAACTAAAACAAGACGTTGAATATAAATGGAAATTAAACACGTTACTGATTGCGATTTAGGCCTACACGAATATTGCGCGAAATGAACTAAATGTTAAACGGCTGGGCCTAGCCCCCAACCCTTCCAGCAATGGCCTCCCCCTTTTGTTAAATCGTGGGGCCACACTGATTGCGCATAATGTCCATAATTGAGAAGCGGTTTGAGGTATGAAATTAATTTTTATTTGTTATCCAAAAATTGGGGCATCACGACATATTTTGGTATCTTTTCCTAACTTTCTTTTTTCGTCATGTTACCGGTACTCAATGCTAAATGCGGCTTTTACAAAGTTTGTGAACTTGAAATCAGTATCTGTTTAAATTGTTACACGAGCCCCTACAAATATTTTGGCTGCACGATGTTTCTGTCCCTAAACAAAATAAATACGAATAACTTGAGGCAAAAATTGAAATACGGGAAGACAGTGTGAGCCTAACGCCTTGGTCTGAACAAGCCATATTTTTGAAGTTCTTGGTCTATTGCAATTTGCCCCCCCCCAAAATATTCCGCTGGCTACGCCCCTGCCAGCAGTCACTTGCGATTGCATGTGTTTGTTGCACAAGCTTGCGCAGTAAGCGTGTGCAGTTTACTTGCAAGATTGCATCACCGCAAATGCATCGCATTGATCAAGTCTTTTTCATTTCGAATTGGCAGTATTAAAAAATGATTGATTCTGAATCATTTAGGATTAGGATTCTATGCGAGATTCGATAATGGACATCCCTAACCAAACTCTAACTAAATTTAGCCCAAACCAAACCTCACCCCAACTGAACCTGGGGGCTGATACCAGACGTTAGCCAATTTTTCTTACCAATACTGCACCAGAAGCCTAGAACAGTGGTGATAGTAAAAAAATTCCAGTTGCTGATACGAAGAGGCAAATTAGTCTTACTGTCAAACAACTTAACTTCGGACAGAGTCCCAACTTCGGACACGTACTTCTAACTTCTAAGCCTCCTAACTTCTTTTCAGGCGTACTAATCGGCAGTTTCATGGGCAACGATAAAATAGCATAGCATAGGTTTTTGGAATAAATAGGCAACAAAAAATCACTCAAGCGTATAAACCATCACATAACAAAATTGTATGTTTTATTGAAAGGTTTAGAAAAGCCTTTTAAACCCTTTAAAAATTAAAACTAATTTGTGCATGTTAATGATAGTTTGATCAAAGGTACTATTGGCTCCAAAACCCCGTTTGTCTTTTTCTCACCTAATTCATCGTTTTCGCAAAATCTCCCGAAGTTAGCAAGTAAGCAACTTTCCGAAGTCAGGATGCTAAAAATTGAAAAAACTTCAAAAATGTAAAGAAAATATCAGTAAAAAAGAAGACTCGGGGAAAGCAGTGAACGCTTTTTCTCAAAATTATGAAAAGTCCAGAGTCGATCCTTTGTGAAAAATAAATAGTGACCAATTAACGATGCTTGATGATTAAAAATATTTAATGAAGTAGTGTAATATTGATGCATTTCAGGGTTTGATGATGAAAAACACTTATTTGAAAAAAACACTTATCGCTATCTGAAGGTGGTAGCCTAGAAGTTTAAGCTCTAGTCCGAAGTTGAAAAGATAGTGTCCGAAGTTGGGAAAATTTTGCCCTAACTTAGGACAAGCCAAAATTCTTGATTATTAAAAAAATAACAGCAACACATAAAAAATGCTGGCGGCAAAAAATTTGTTTCTCTTCAAAGGTCAATAGTTGCAAGAATTGCTTGAATCTGTGTGAGTATCAGTTCCGAGAATTAATGGTATACTTTGTAAAGTGTCCGAAATTTGGTTGTTTGACGATAGGTATCCACTTACCCAGTCACAAAATCCTAAACATCTTAATTATTCCTAAAACTTTATGGCAGTGTCTATTTTGCCATTAACGGCATAATAGCTTTTAGGTCTATTTTGCCGCAGCTACGTAACCCCATGTCACACGAATATTACATCTTATTCTCTTCCACTGTCTTCACGAACCCGATTGTTAACCCCACGTCACATGAATCCAAATCGAACCGAAGCCACCGAAGCAAAATGAACTGAAGACATGACGAGAATCGAACCCAAAACTAGTGTAGCACTTCCCCATATATGCTGCGCTCTATCTACTGAGCTATCTAGAAGTCGTGACAAACTAGCACAAAATGGCGCTTAAAAACCCACGACGTCACTTACTGCAAAATAGACCTAAAGGCTATTTTGCCAATAACGGCATAATAGACACTACCAAACCTTAAATTTTAACTATGAAAATATCAGATAATCCGAGAATAGGTAAAACGTAAATAACCGATTTGTCTCTGGATTATAATGAACCACTAAATCTGAGATTTGAAACAATGTCATGTAGTACTGCTGCCTGTATTCTGGAGAGTAAAAGGTTATCATACTATTACTATCAATATCTTCACATCGCAAGTTTTGCACTTAAAACTTGCACGATTGCTCACCCTATATGTGACCAGTTCTACGTCATAATGTAATACTCCTAACCAGTGGTGGGATTCAAACTTTTCGTCAACCAGTTCTATTACAGAAGTTATATATTACACAGCTCAACAAAAAACTTTTTTCTTTTTGCTGAAAATATTTCAACAGTTTTAGGGTATATTAGGTGCGCTAATTCCGAAAATGGCCTTAGTTTTACTGAATTGGCTCTAGTTTTTGAGATATATCCTTTACACTAACTAATAAATGACGGCAAAATATGTTACAGATAAGAGCTGTTTGTGCTGACAAAAAGATTTTGTCATAAGCTTTAGAAAGTTACTTCATCTCATAATACTTCCACTGGTTCTTTCTTGCCTTCTCCAAGATCTTTGCACCTTCTATAAACAAAATGGCACGCAAAACTGCAGGTTACCTTCTTCAGTTTGGTGCATCTCCCAGGCATTCATTTATTACACAGTGTGCAACACACTGCGTTAGACACAACCCTTTTTGCGCATATTCCACGAGGCTTGATTTTGCCGAGTGCAATTGCATTTTCCATACCGCTCACCATCATCTTAGATTTACCGATATTTACTTTTAATCCCTAGCTGTTTAATGCACTTCTCCACCTTTGGAATCTCGCCCATAAATCCTCCATATTTTCGCTCATCAGCGTGCAAAATGCCCTTCAATAATTATGATCTTTTTCTTGCATCTTTCGTCACTACATCAACCGCAATAGCAAATATTAGTGGTGATAGTACAGACCTTTGATGCACACCAACACTCACCCCAAATTCCTCCACCAACCCTGATCCACCTTTGACTTTCATTCTCAAATCCTCATATAAGCTCATCACTGCTTGCACCAACACTTTTGGCAATCCTTTTTTCTCAGACCCCATTCCGCCACTTTTCTACAGACCCTATCAAGTGCTTTTTCCAAGTCTACAAAACACACGCACAGCTTTTTCTTTTTCACGAAATTCTTCTTGCATCCATCGCAAAATAAACAAAGCACGAGTTGTGCCTTACCCAGGCATACAGTGAAATTGCATATCATCTATCGCTACCAATTATCATATTCTGTTCTCAAGCTCTCTCTCTCCACAGTCTTCATTGCGTACTCCCAACAGCATCACTTTTCTATATGCTTCACAATCCATCACACCTTTCCTTTGAAGATTGGAACAACAACACTCGTTTTCCATTCCAATGGCATATCTTCACCATCCAGTATTCTCTGATGAAGCTTCTTTATTATAACACCGAACTTTCCACTCGCCATTATCATATTCGTATTTAATTTTAAATGTCCAGCTGCTTTTCCCAATTTCATTTTGTTCATAGCCTTCATCACTTTCTCGTAAATTACTCTTTCAACTGGTCCTTCAACCATATCTGCTTCTGCCCTGTGATTCAATTTATTTTCCACATTCAAGATCTTTTCTATGTGTTCCTTCCTTAACTTCCCTTGACCTTTTCTCATTCATTACAATTCTCCCATCTTAATCCTTATTGCCACCTCCACCATGCATGTTCTTTCCACTTTAATATGTCCCACACTTAAAATAACCTGGCATGCTTGTCACCTGCAAAGATTTGTCAAGTTTCTTAGCATTGCGCACCAGGATGGATCCAGGAACTCGTTTTAAGAGGGCGACGCCAAAAAATGATCCATCATTTGAAATTTATCGAATTTTCCAGAAAATTTGGAGAAATGCTGTTGCTTTATGGTGCTATCGCCCCCACTGCCTTCCTCCTGGATCTGCTATTGGGGCGCAGTTTGTTATTATGAATAACTGAAGCTTGATAAGGCAAAGTTTGAGCCTTGCATTGTTTAGCAACCTGTTTCTCGCAAGTGGTATCTAGTCAAGACATGTATTTCATAAAAGTTTTCATTGCTGCCTTAAATATTTTGTATACTTGTATCATACTCAAAATTTATTGACAGCATGTAACAAGACTCTGCTATTGCATGGAAAATGGTATACACAGTTGTTTTAAAAATGTGACATGCAAAGCTTAAAAGCCAGAATGAAAAACAACAAAACGTCAATATGGCTAGTGTTGTAATTGTATAACGCCGTTTTGTAATTTCAAATCTTCAAAAATAGAAGAAAATTCTAGTCAAGATTAGACATTATTCGCCACCAGTTTTATCATTGAGTGTATTCTTTTTTTCACAGCACTAAGCAAAGAGGATTGAAGCCAACAGCAGTGCGTAAAACAGGCATAAATGAATAGTAATAAATACGCAACTACATAAAAAATAAATGTTTTTCTACGCAAACAATATTTCCATAAAAAATGCATTTATCTCGAAAACTAAAGCCAATTCAGCAAAAATAAGGCCATTTTCGGAATCAGCGCACCTGATATACCCTACAACCATTAAAATACCTTCGGCAAAATTTGTGTGTTGACCAGTGTTATCAGCCAGTTCTGTTTCAACTAATGGTACAAGTATAAGCAGCAATGCTAACCACTTCGCTGTTCTAATAAAATTCCATGATGCGGTTCTATAGAACCAGTGCAAACCTGCTGAATCCCACCACAGCTCCTAACTAGCAAAATCAGCTGCTGCTGCATCATTGAAAGCTGAAAAATATTTGTTTGATGGATATTACGCACAATAAAGGCAGTGTCTATTTTGCCGTTTACGGCATAATAGCTTTTAGGCATATTTTTATTTTGCCGCAGCTACACAAATATTACATCTACTTCTATTCTACTGTTTTCACGAACCCAATTGTTATCCCCAGGTCACACAAATCCAAATCGAACCAAAGCCACTGAAGCGATTTGAACCGAAACAAACTGAAGTCGCAACGAGAATCGAACCCAAAACTAGTGCAGCGCTTCCCATTATATACTGCGCTCTATCACTGAGCTGTCGAGAAGTTATGGCAATCTAGCACAAAATGGCGCTTCAAAACCCATGACGTCACCAGTGTTCCCTCTAGAATTTTGACTAGTGCAAATTTGCCCAAATGATAAATTTATTGAAATTCTTATGGCAGTGTCTATTTTGCCGTTAACGGCATAATAGCTTTTAGGTCTATTTTGCCGCAGCTACGTAACCCCATGTCACACGAATATTATCGGTACATCTTATTCTCTTCCACTGTCTTCACGAACCCGATTGTTAACCCCACGTCACATGAATCCAAATCGAACCGAAGCCACCGAAGCAAAATGAACTGAAGACATGACGAGAATCGAACCCAAAACTAGTGTAGCACTTCCCCATATATGCTGCACTCTATCCACTGAGCTATCTAGAAGTCGTGACAAATTAGCACAAAATGGCGCTTAAAAACCCACGACGTCACTTACCGCAAAATAGAATTAAAGGCTATTTTACCATTAACGGCATAATAGACACTACCAAACCTTAAATTTTAACTATGAAGGCACCTGGTTAAGTCGTCATTAAAATACGACTATCATTTGCGTGATGAAAAATTTTAAATTGTGATGTCACGGTTTGTGCTGGTTTGCTCTAACCACCAAGTAAATTTTTCCATCTCGGCTGCCATAATCCAAATAGACCTAATTCCTTTTAAGTACGAATTTCCACGTCAATGTCGCCAAACTGTTGTAAAAAAAATGCCTAGTCAAGGCGAGGCCCTCACACAAACCTGGTTATTTAGCTTACAAGCACTATGAACAAAAAACTGTTTACATTAAACAGTTAAAAAATTTTGATTTAATGAAAAGTTTTGAAATTAATTCTAGGCTATACAAAAATTTATTTTATAAAAGCGAGCCCATTCTTGAATTTTTTGTTTTTGTGATTTCACTAGTGGAATGTGCTATAGGCTGGATTTAGATTTAAAATCTTCTTTGGTACGGCGTTCCGGCAGCAAATTTTCGGCGGAATGGTGTACTGGACCATTTCAGCTTACTTTCACCACTGGTATTAGTACCAGCTAGGCCTTGCACTATCTGAGCTAAGCTCCAAAAGATTTATTCTGAAAGATCTGCAATGGCACACAGTTGAGATTTAATTTTAGAGATGTACCACAACATATCTTTTTCTTCCTAGTGCTTCTTATTTCTACCGCGAACACACTAAACTTTGTACACCGTACTCGCTGTATGTTTTCGACTTGCCAGGTTGGTAACCACTTATATCCACGTTACCTGCATTGCCTTACGTCAGTTTTATGTTGGCCTTGCGTGATTGGTCTAGCTTGAAACCACACAGCCAATCAAAAGTCGACACAAAAATTCACGCTCGAAAGCTTGCATTTTTTTTGGTTTTCAATAGGAGTTTAGTTAATAAATGGCCAATTTATTAATCTTTTATTTATTTGTTTTTTGTTGGTAAATATGCTATTATTTGACATTTGTTTAGTTTATGGTTGTCGTACCGTAATGCCATGTGTGCACTGGATTCGGGAAATACATCATTATCATAAATGCTGCTTTTTCGAGAAACTTATCGAATCAAATGGGAATCATTGGCTGACAAAGAGGTACGAACTGCATTTGCAGACAACATTGCATCTAAGTTCAAAGAACTTCCGACCTCTACTGAAGACATTGAAACTGAGTGGTGTTTGTTTCGAACAGCAGTCATTACGTCCGCTACTAACTGTTGTGGACGTAAGCGTGTTGGAGGGACGAAGAGTAGCGAGAAAAGAACTCCTTGGTGGAACCAAGAAGTTAAAGAAGCTATTCGTGCGAAAAAAGTGGCCTATAAGGCCTGGCTTGCAAATAAGTCATCACTTGAACTTCGTTCGCAGTACTCTGAAGCACGTAAGACGCAGGGTTGCCAGGTTTTGCAGAGTAAAATATACCAAAATGTTCCAAATTATATACCAAATATATACCAAAATATGTTATCAAAAATATACCAAATATATACCAAAATTTCGAAAAAAAATCATCAGTTTATCTGTAAAAATGAAAAGTAAGTGTTGCATTTTTAAATGACATAATTAATTTCTTGCTCAATCTCCCAACAAAAGTATTTTTACACTGAACATAAATCAGTTGTATTTGCTAAATACAACCAAGCTTTCATTACCAGTAATGCAGATTAAATAGACCAAGGAACCGAATCAAAGTTTCTCACGCTAAACAAAAAACAATAGTCACAAATACAACAGTTTAATTGAAATTAATTAACACTTCACAGTCCACAATTCTCAGTAACAAAAAGATGTACTGCATAAAACTCACAGTTTCAAATAAACTAGCCCCCATTACTTGAAATTAATCAACATTTCACAGTCCACAATTCTCAGGTAACAAAAATATGTACTGCACAAAAGGACAATACTAAAAGGCGGAAATCGGAAGAGGCGGAAATTGTGCTAAAAGACGGAAATGGCGGAAAAGGCGGAAAAAACGCTAAACTAAAAGGCGGAAATCTAGGAAAAGACGGAAATGCAGGGAAATGTGACTAAAAGGCGGAAATGCAGGGAATTGTGACTAAAAGGCGGAAATGTGACTAAAAGGCGGAAATGTAGGGGAAAGTGCGGACTCATGATCATGTTGGTCCCATGAACCACCCCCTCCAGCTTTCCGTAGAAAAGTGTTTTAAATTTTTTATCAACTTTTTTGGCAATACTAGGTTGGTTACGCATGATCAAAAACGATAAGTGAGAAGTAAACACGTTTGGAGGAGCTGCGCTGGTTGGTTAGTTTTTGCTACAAAAAAGTTACTTTCAGGGGTATAAATTTGTCGATCTGTGAGCATAAAGTAACATTGGTAAATTCTTGTGCATTTAGCAGTAGTAATGAGTCATATTAAGGTATATATCATCGCACTGTGATCAAATTTTTCTGTAACCATATTGAAGAGAATGAAATTTTATACAGACAGGTTGCAGTGTGAAGCCATGAGCCACCAAAAGTATCGACCTTTGAGCCATGGCTCATGAGTCCTTGCAAGATAAATATTAAGTTGTTTTTGCGTCTGCGTCTTCAACACCTGTTACACCTAGGCCTTCAACAAGTTCAGTGAATCGTGTGACACCAGACCAGACATCATTTTTTGCAGCCAAATAGGTCTACATCTTGGCTAATGTTCATCACTAAAAGATCAAGCTGGATATTTTTTAATTATTTTTTTAGTCCAAATTTGATCGTAGAATCACTAATGTGTTTTTATTTTTTTACAGTATTTTTGACTAAATTCGTGCAAACAGCGAGTAAACGACGTTTTATGCTTCATCTTTATTGTGGTTTATGGGAACAAGTGTAGTGGCTCAAGGGTTCTTACTTTTTTTTCTGTGTGGACCCTTGAGCCACATCCATTTGATGATCAATATCAGCCAACGTGTTAAAGGTATCACTTCAACCAACACATGGTATCATCGGAGTGCAAAAGAGCATATTCCTTTAAAATTCCAACTTTATAGCTCGTTCAAAACTCAACGTAGAAATGATTGTACAAAAAGTGGCTCAAGGGTCCTCACTTTCCCCTACTAAAAGACTGAAATGCAGAGAAATGTGACTAAAAGGCGGAAATGTACTAAAAGACTGTAATGCAGGGAAATGTGACTAAAAGGCGGAAATGTACTAAAAGAATAATCGGAATCGGCATTTTTTGAATATCGAAATCGGCAAAAGATTTGGAATCGGTACAATGGGTACATCTCTAATCGCTTCCACTTGATTGCTTTTGTTAATTTCCTTCCCTGCGAATGCGTGACTGTGCGAAGGTATGCATTGCTTTGCGAAGGTTTCCCTGCATTTCCGCCTTTTAGTCACATTTCCCTGCATTTCCGTCTTTTCCGCCTTTTCCTAGATTTCCGCCTTTTAGTTTAGCGTTTTTTCCGCCTTTTCTGTCGTTTCCGCCATTTCCGTCTTATAGCACAATTTCCGCCTCTTCCGATTTCCGCCTTTTAGTATTGTCCTGCACAAAACTCACAGTTTCAAATAAACTAGCCCCCATTACTTGAAATTAATCAACACTTCACAGTCCACAATTCTCGGGTAACAAAAAGATGTACTGCACAAAACTCACAGTTTCAAATAAATCTCAAGTAAGGCCTACATATCATACATATGGACGTTAAATTTTCTCAGCATCTCTTTCGTGATCACAATGTCTTTACAATTCTGATCCTTAACATTCAACCCAAACCCCAATCATTGCAAATTAGCCTGTTGATAATATAATGTGAACACCAAGCCTTAATCCAAATGCCAAATCCTACAACGCTACAACTTAACACTCAAAACTACAAACTAGCCAATCCATTCTTCACAATTCACATATAACATTGCTTCAGAAAAAGAAAATTCTAGAGCTTTTGCCTCATTGGCACATTGTGCAAAAAAATCGCCGCTAGTAGTGTTGCCAATTATGTAAAACTGCATTGCTCAAATCCGTAGAAAGGATTTATTAGGTAATCCGGCAATTAAAAAGCTTTCTAGTAATCTTCAACATATCAGTAATATTGAATTTCTGAAATATACCAAACGCAAAAAAACACTACCAAAAGGCATAAAAATATACCAAATTTAAGGACATATACCAAACCATAATTTCACCTACCAAACGGTCCAAAAAATATACCAGATTTGTGAAATCTGGTATATAAATATACCAGTTGGCAACACTGGTAAGACGGCAGCCACAAAAGTTAAACTGTCTAAGGAAAGGGCCTGGAAGGAATTTGGAGAAAGGTTAGACGATGATTTCAAAACGGCAAACAAAGTGTTCTGGCAGACCATTCGCCGTTTGCGTGGAAAAAGATCTCGAGCCGCTCTCTTTATCGAAGATTCAAATGGTGTGACTCTGAAAGATCAAGATGCTATTTTGAATCGGTGGAGAGAGTACTTTAGTGATCTTTTAAACCCAGTTGATGCTACACCGATACAAATTGACGAAGAACAGGTTGGGGAAGATATTCAGATAACCGAAGCAGATGTGAATGCAGTAATCAAATCATTGAAAACTGGAAAAGCACCTGGTGAGGATGATATCAGACCTGAAATGTTAAAAGCAATGAACATACATGGTGTTCGTTGGCTGACTCGTGTTTGTAAGGTGGCGTGTAGTACTGGGCAAGCACCAAAGCAATGGCAAACTAGTGTGATAATACCTATCCACAAGAAAGGAGACAAGAGAAAATGCACCAATTATAGGGGCATATCTCTCATCAGTGTCCCGGGTAAGGTCTATGCCAAATGCCTTGAAAAGAAATGCCGTGAAATAGTCGAGCCTAAACTAACAGATGCTCAGTGTGGCTTTCGTCCTGGCCGAAGCACAATGGATCAGATCTTTGCCTTGCAGCAAATCTTTGAGAAGTCGTGGGAATATGCAAAAGAGGTCAATGCATGTTTTGTTGATCTTGAAAAAGCATATGATCGCATTCCTAGAGACAAGCTTTGGGCGGTGCTGTTGCAGTATGGCATTGATGGCCAGTTACTAACTGCCATTAAGTCGCTGTACATGCATTCCGAGATCTGTGTTCGTGTTAACAGTGCAACGACGAAACCTTTCAGAGTAAGTGTGGGACTACGGCAAGGCTGCTCTCTTTCATCTATTCTGTTCCTTATTTATATGGATAGAATAGTTAAGAACAGTGAGTCTTGTGGCGGAGTAAAGATCGGTGAATGCACTGTACAACGTCTGTTATTTGCAGATGATCTCGTGCTACTCGACTCTACCCAAAATGGTCTCCAGCAAGCTCTTGACAGGTTTTCGGAGGCATGCTCTGTTGCCGGAATGAAAATCAGTACAACAAAAACAGAAACCATGTGCCTGTCCAGACAACCAAAGCAGTGCTCTCTCCAAATTGATGGAGTACCACTAAAACAGTCAGAGAAATTCAAGTACCTCGGCGTCTCATTCACTAGTGACGGCAGACAAAATAGCGAATTGGATATCCGCATCGGAAAAGCAAGTGCAGTAATGCGCCAGCTCCACCGATCTGTGGTACTGAAACGGGAGCTTTGCACCAAGGCAAAGCTATCCATTTTCAGATCGGTCTATGTTCCTATTTTGACTTATGGCCATGAGTGTTGGATCATGAATGAGAAAGTGAGGTCTCGAGTTCAAGCAGCCGAAATGGGATTCTTGCGAAGAATTAGCGGTTTGATCTTGTTGGACAAGGTTAAAAGTGCAGATATTCGTGAATCTCTAAACATCGAATCGCTGCTTCTCCGACTAGAAAGATCGCAACTGCGTTGGTATGGACATGTGACACGAATGCCCCAGGAAAGAACAGCCAAAAAACTACTCTGTTCAACACCGATTGGTCGAAGGCCTAGAGGCCGTCCCAGAACTCGATGGCGAGATTACGTAGAAGATCTTAGTTGGTCTCGCCTTGGCATCCCAGCAGAGCATCTATCCATTGTCGCAGAGGATCGAGATGCTTGGAGGCTCCAACTTGAGCTGCTGCCCCCGCGACCCCCCAAGGATAAGCGGGTCCAGAAAATTGATTGATTGATTGCTTTTTCGAGTTTGCATAAAAAACAGCTGTTGGATTGATTGATATAAACGGTAGGCCTACAAATGGAAAGTGTGTTTAAGGGAGGGCGGAGGGGCATTGTACCATGCCACTGCATTTCATAACAGCCCTGTATGTTTGCATACAGTGTTTTAAGGTTTGGCTTGAGGAAACATCAAGCAATTTTGAAAGACCGTCAAATTTTAAAGTGCCGGTAACTTGGCAGACTAGTTAGCCTTCGCACAGTGACGTGCGGTGGGCAGCGATGGTGGAAGCATTTCTAAAGTGGGTGGGCCCAAAACCATTGGCCAGATTTTTTTCGTCTACAGCCAGGGCGGGCAGTGACGTAGCGAGAAATTTTAAAAAAGAGAGGGCAGAATTACCGCATTTTTTTCAAGCGTATTTTTTTCGCCAGGACTAATTTCAAGCTGATGAAGAAACAAGAAAAGCCCTAGGGGGGTCCGGGGCATAGGTGGTACCGTCGATACTTTGGAAAAAAGTACCGATACCGCAAAGGCGGTACTTAAATTTCTCAATTTTGAGGCGATACTCGGTACTTTTGCAAAATCTTCTGTAGGCCTAATAAGAAAAAATTATAAAAAAGGTGAAGTCTGCACAACTAGGCTACACCTTTTGCAGCAATCGTTTGAAAGATTTGTTTTTAAAACACAATACTGCCATCCCGTCAAGCGCGGAAATAGAAAGATTCTTTTCCAACAGGAAAAGATGTTTTGAAGCCGAAGAGGAGCGGTCCACCCGATCCCGTTAAGAAGTCTCGCTTAAAGGGGTCATATTTTGTATCTAAAAATCCGTTTAATCAATCAATCAATCTGTTTGTTTATTCACCAAGTGATACAGAACATGCAGTAACAGCAAAATTAAAACGTAATAATGCAATTTACAGTGTAGATGTGTTCACTCTAATTATGTCATTGGTTCACTTGGCCAGGAGACAGCGAATAGACAGTGCGGTCATCGAGTCTACTGCCACCTGCTCAACAAAACAACATCACAAGTAATGGCTACAACTACTAAAGAAAGAACAAACGAAAAATAAATAAAATAAAATCACCGAAGAGCCTTTGTCTGATGAACAATATTAATTCCATTGTGTATTTTACTTATGAATTTCAAGGGATTTAAAAAAAAAATTCTCTGAAGCTTTGAATTAAGGAGTTACTCAATACAAATAGTTTCCGAGACAAAAGATGTTTTTAATATTTGCTGATGAGAATATTTTTGAGTTGCTTAGAGAATAGGTATTTTGAATGCAACTTGACATGAAGGGGAATTTTGTTCCAAATTGTCACGCCAACATAGTTTGAAGCAGATTGTCCAGACTGCGAGTGCATTCTTTGCAAATAATAGTTTTTATTAGCAATGAATCTTGTATTGTGATTATGTTGAGTTGCCACAGATGTGTAGTAGCTGTCAAATATACATGGCAGATTGCCATGATGAAATAAATGCATAAACTTAGCCATCTCAATTTCAAAAATATCTTTAACTTGCAGAATTTTCATGTTCTTGTACAAAGTCGACATTTTTACGCGGTCTTTTAAACATTTGTAATTGATAATTCTAAGAATTTTGCTTTGTGCTACTTGGATCTTTTGCAACAAAGTTTTCCTGCTGTTACCCCACGCTATTATACCATATTTAAGGTAAAGATATACAAAGCTATAATACAATTTCACTAAAGTAACTTTACTCACGTAATGCCAACCCTTAGACAGTATTCTAGAGGCTTTAGCTAATTTATTAATAATGGAATTAACGTGATTGCTCCAAGTTAATTGCTTGTCAATCATTACTCCCAAATATTTAACCTATTCTAAGCATGGTATGGTATAATCGCCGACATTGACACAGAAGTTAATCGTAGAATTTTGTTTATGTTTTGTGGTTTAAAGCCGTGCCAGAGCGTACTTCGACGCTCCAGAGCATGCTCTCAGACGCTTTAAAGCGATAATAAGAAACAAGCAAAAGGCTTGGGCTAAACTGCTGGTAGCAGTGGTATGCGCAGTGCGGGGGACTGGGTTTGCAGCTGGTTAGGCTAGGCAGGTTGGTAAAGCGCAGCAAGCAGGTTGGTGAAGTGTAGGAAGGGAAACTGGTTAGGCAGGTTACCGGTAGTCTAGTAAAGCATAGGACAGGGTTAGCTGGTTGGGCAAGTACGGTACCGTACCGGTAGGTTAAGGATAGGTTCAGTAGCATATCAGTATGAATGGGGAACTCCTATTTGTGAGGCCCCTCAGGCCATTTGCGGTACTGTACATGTTAGAAGCCTGTGTTCAAGCGTTAGTGGCTTGCTGTGAAGTAGGCTACCGGTAGAGTTTCGGTATATCTGTGCTCGAAACAGTACCATACCGTACCGGTACTAGTCTAGTCAGCTAGTGTACCGGCATTACAATTGCATTGGCAGTGGTGTAGCCAGCCAAAAATTTCGGGGGAGGCAAAACTTCATAGGCTTGTTCAGTGGTGCAATGAGGATTCGGCAAAGGGAGATGGGGAGCACTGCAGCGCATGCACTAACCCAGCCGTGAGTCTGTAGTCACGGGCCGTGACTACAATGTTCAATTGTCAGCAGACATGCAGTTGGTACCAGTACCGCAGCAGTGAGAAATAATTCGAAAATCATTGCCTTATATATCAATCAAAACTGTACAGTTGCAAGTTTCCTGGGAAATGCCAGAAGTCCTTCAACCACGGAATGTCGTTCTTTTGATTGTAGCGCCACACCATAACCGGGGGTCTGGTAGCAGAGCCCGCAACCACCATGGATTTTTAGGGTTTTTCAAAAAAATACTCATTTTAGCATAATTTTTTTGTCAAAAAAGGACACACAGGTACTCCAAAGGGTCTTAATCCGCACCTGCTCCCGATCAATGCTTGCGTTGTTAGTAGATTTACGTCATAGCACTAGTATAGCTGTCTTTGTAGGTTAGTGGTAACTAAAAACATGATATTTCGGCAATTAACCCCTGTGCCACCCCCCTGGCTATGCCCCTGAGCATTGGTGTTTATAATAAGTACCGGTATCAGTATCTGCAAACTACGGTAGCAGTGTTGGCCTACTAAGGGCCTGCCCCGCATCTTTTTGTTTATCAGTCATTGTTATGCTGTAAGCATTACCTATTGCTATTTGAATAAGGTATGATAGGAAATTTGCTGAAAGTATATGAAATTTGCTGAAAGATAGGAAATTTGCTGAAAGCATTGCCTATTGTTATTTGAATAAGGTATGATAGGAAATTTGCAGAAGCAAAAATAAAATTAGGACTAGTCTGAACTAAAAATTTACCCTAGGATTTATATTTAATATTGATTTTGTGAATTGCTGTGCATACTGTGTACTGAGTATTCTCAAGTTTACTATGACTGGAAAAAAGAACCCCCGAAATTCAACTGCTGCTGCTGATAAAAATATCAAATCAGATATTTCTCAAAAACTTGACCATAAGAGCTGTAATTAAGTCTGTGATAAATGATACCAGTATCATCCAAGAGTTCATGTTTGAGAGCATGTCACAGGCACCACCTGGAAAATTTATGACTGAATGAACAAGTGATTAAACAGCAGAAAGAAGATTATTGTTTTATTAATTCTATATCTGAAAAAATTTGTGAAAAAGTTCTCAACAATGAGACATTCAAACAGACCATTTGCGACTCAATCTCCTTTGAACTAAAAGACAAGCTAGAGCTGGTTGAAAAAGAGAAAGAGGAAATAAAGTGTGAACTTGAAGAACTACAACAATACTCTAGGAGAAACTGCCTTCTAATCCATGGCATAAAACCAGAAGCTAGAGAAAATACTGATGAAATTGCAAAAGATTTTTTAAATCAAAATTAGGAATAACGGTCAGTGATGGTGAGATTGATCGCTCCCATCGAATTGGAAATCCTAATGGTCCCATTATAGTGAAATTTGTGCGACATAATCTGAAAAGTCTGATCTATTCTCGCAAAAAAATGTTGAAAGGAAAAAACATGTTAATTACAGAATCTTTAACTAAAAAAAGAATGCAATGCATCCAAAAGATGAAGATTTTACGCCATGAAGCAGTAATAACTTCTTATTGGACAATTGATGATAAAGTTTTCTACTCTCTTCCAAATGATCCGAAAAAAAAAACTACATCTTGCATCATTACAACCAGATGATATTACTCAAAATAAAGATGCTGTTCACAATAATTCAGGTTAGTTCTGATACCTGGATGGATTTTTTTTTTTTTTACTTGGCTGCCAATTTCTGTTTTATTGCTACTGGTACTGTGCCCGCTTTGAAATTTTGTGCTTGCTTGTACCATAAGTTAGTTTTTGTTGATAAATTTGTGTTTCGTTTTTGAGTGTATTCTATTATGACCACACAAGATTGCAGCAATTGCAACAAAACGCTTAAAATAAATGAAAAAGCCATTCTATGTGACCTTTGCAATTACTGGTTGCACTTAAAATGTTCAAATTTAACTTCCTCACAATATATTTCATTGAGTACCTCTGATGAACCATACTATTGCATGAGATCAGGGCCGGTTTTAGGCCGATTTGACCGACTGGACCAAATTGGGCCCAGCACCTTAAGGGGCCCCGCGCTAGTGAGAGTCCCTTTCTGTACTGTGAGATACAAAATAGGTGAAGGTGCCAAAAGTTGAACCGGTGCATAATATCTTTGAATCATTACTATTTTCTTTTAAATCAGGGTTAGGCTAAATAGAAAAAATCGGCAACTCGGTAGCTGGTCAAACCAAGCCGGGTCGGATTTACCATTAGGCAAATCAGGCTGAATTAAGCCTAAGGCCTCGGAGAAACAAGGGACCTCGTCACAAGCAAAAGGGCTCGACACGATTACGGAGCGACCTTTTTGTTTTCGAGATCAACCATGGCCACCTTACAGATAGGTCTGATCAGCGACTTATGATCACTAGCGGCCTACCTGATATCAACACAACCTAAGCCTAAGGCCTCTCATTCTCTAAATCCGGCTCTGAAACCAAGCTTTGGTAAAGAAAAAAGCCAAGCAGTTGTTTGGTCACGTGGGTTTGCTGTTCACAAGTAAACGCCTGGAGGTAGTTTTAGGGGGGTTTCATGTTAAATTCAGTTGCAGCTTTTTGTGTCTGTTTAAAGATGCACGCTCTCTACCAAAGCAATTGACACTTAAGTTAAATTGTAAAATATATTTTGTTTAATAAAAGCAAAAGCCGTGAGAAACCTTCAAGATTTATGGTAACAAAGTTAATAGCACAGTGGCAACATCAGGTCGAGTTCATTTGAAGCAATTTATGGACAAAACTATCTTTAGGAAATCCAGGGCCATGCGTTCTCGGAAATTCATTAAAATTTTCGTATAACAAGTACAATTTTAATGCATTTTGAAAAATCTTTTCGGTAGTTTTTGTTTATTGTTTGTTGACATATTTAGGCTTATTCTAACAGCTCAGATGGCCGAGTGGTATGGAGCGTCTGTCTCTTGAGCTGTAGACTCGGGTTTGATTCCGAGTCGGGTCAAACCAATTACTTTAAAATTTGTATTCACAGCTTCCCTGCTTGACGCTCAGCATTAAAGGGACAGTGTGGAGAACAAGCCGGCAAGTATACTTGTTGTGCCGTTGGGAAAGGCACTTAGCGGGATTCCCCCATCTTGGTGTGGTAGACAGATGGCCGGCAACTCCTAAGCGAGCTCGTATAGCGCATTGATCGCTTTCTCGTGATAGGAGGATAAATATGCAACTAAATAAAAAAAATATATATATATATTTGATGGAATTCCAAATTCAGAAATATGTATTCGCAATATATTGCGTTGTGGCATAATTTTCAAGATATTACCATAAAATAATGCTTGTCTGAAATTTAAAATTATTTAACTAATTGGCCGGCTTTCTTGATGTTTAAAGTACAGTAATCAATAAAAGCAGAGTCGGCGCAAAAGAATGGCCTGGTCCCACATACAGCAAGCTTGCCCCCCACCCTAACCTCCAATCGACAATCTTACTTTTTTGAAGACAGCGGCTTTTAAGCATAATTTTAAACATTTTATGTAATGTTAAAACAGCTTCGCCGGAACTGTTTTGCGCTTCGTTCGAATTAAGAATATCAAATGTGGAAATTGCGTTTGTTAACAACACAACAAGTAACTATAAGCGTGTTGCACAGCTTTGCTTTTGTCTTCGAACTCGTAAAACAACTGAGATAACTTAGATATATAACACTTGCGCAGAAACGGCATCGTAAAGTTCAAATCAATGTCAGCTCGCTGCAAAGTTCTCGTTGATAAAGAAGATTGTGGCGTGAAAGCTTTTTTTCTAGTTTACAGAATTGATTAAATGTTTGACCCCTCTTGATAAAAGCTTGGCCCCCCTAAGACGATTGCTCTGGCGCCGGCTCTTAGATTTGTTTTTTTAGCAGGTATTAAATGTCTATTTTTTTGGTTCATTTACATGTTTTTTTCATGAGACACAAACGTCTATACATTTTATTATGAAAAGAGGGGCCCCGCGATTTGATTTCTAATTGGGCCCCGCAGTTCCTAGCACCGGCCCTGCATGAGATGCATTGAGAAAATTTTTCCATTTACTGGCATTAATAATGTAGAATATGACTCTCTCTTTCATGCTAATGCCAGTGGTAACCTTCATTCATCAGAGCCCACAAAATATATGAGGCAAGAATCAAACCAACAACTCCGTTATGATAATTGCGCGTCAAGTGAATACATTAACATTCAATCAATTAAAAGCAAATTTAGCCATGGTAATGATTTTTGTCTACTACATGTAAACATTCGTAGTCTAAATAAAAACTTTGATGCATTAGATTAGAGGAACTTATTTTTCAATTTTAAAAGCCACCTGATATAATTGCTATATCAGAGATAAAGCATAAACAGGACTTCCTATCCACTCTAACTGGATATTAGCTCTTCCTTCAAAATAATTCGAAATCAAATGCTGGTGGAGTAGGTCTTTTTATTAAGAATTCGATAAATTACAACATTTTTAATCAAATTCAACTAAATTCTGTTGATTGTGAGAATCTTTGGGTGGAGCTGGAAATGGGCCACAATGAAAGACAAGTAGTCGGTGTAACATACCGTCATCCAAATACTGATATTTTATTGATTCCAGGAGAATTTAGAAAATCTTCTATATGAGCTAAATAATAAAAAGTTAAATTACTACATTTGTGGCGACGTTAATATTGATTTATTGCAAATCAACAAGAAAAGTTCAATTAAAGGCTATTCTGATATGCTTAATAGCATGGGTGTGTACCTCTAATAACATGCCCTACTCGTTATTCACGTAATACTGCTATTCTTATTGATCACATCTATACCAATAACTTAAATAAATCAATGCATACTTACGTACTAGTCAGTGATATTTCTGACCATCTCCCAATTTTAGCACTTGTAAAAAACTCCAAACCTTATTACAATATACCTCCAACTTCACTAATAAGAGATACTTCAAACTACTGTAGAAAATTTTTTGATAGATCTAGAAGACAAATTATCTGATTTTGAAAAAAAAATTTCGCTTCAAACAGCTCATAATTTATTTCAGAAATTTCTAAACATTATCAAAGAGTCTCTTCAAAAACATGCTCCTCTTAAAAAGGCTAGTCGTAAGCAGCAAAAATTGAGGGAAAAACCTTGGATTACCAGAGGAATTCTGAAATCCATTAATCGTAAAAATAAGTTGTATCAACAGTCTTTAAAGGGTGACAAATACACCAAAAAAACGCATAAAGTTTATAGAAACAAATTGACACATATTAAAGAGCTATCTAAAAAGCTGTACTACAATGAGTTAATCACTAAATCCAAGCACAACTCTGCATTGATTTAAAAGTCAATAAGTAACATAACTCAAAGAACCAAAAATTATGACTTGTTTATTAACAAAATTATTGACAAGAGTAATCACCTGGTGTATGATTATAAGTAAATCTGCGAGACTTTAAATAATCACTTTTCTCATATTGGATCTAGAACGGCACAAAACATTTACCCATCATCTAATACTTGCAAATTTACAAACTTATCCTTGATTAACAACAGTTTAACATCATTTTATGTAAATCCAATCAGTGCTAATGAAGTATTAAATCACTTAAATGAACTAAAACTATCTAAAAGTGTAGGAAGTAATGGAATACCAATCAGGCACATAAAAATGGCATCATGCATCATTGCCCCAACACTATCCAAATTGTATAATTATTGCATAGAAGAAGGTACATTTCCTAATATTTTAAAAATAGCGGAAGTCAAGCCTATATATAAAAAAGGCCCTAAAGATATTTGTGAAAACTACCGACCTATTTCCTTGCTGTCACCCTTTTCCAAAATTTTTGAAAAATGTATCTACCACAGATTAACCTAGTATTTGGAAAAAAAGAAGTTACTTAATGTTAATCGGTATGGATTTAGACCCAACTGTTCTACATCTTATGCTGTCTCTGAAATTTGTGATGATTTTTGTGATAATCTTGACAAAGGATATACGACTTGTGGTTTGTGTCTAGATCTAGCCAAAGCATTTGATACAGTTGTCCATAATATATTGTTATCAAAATTAGCTAAATACGGTATTAGAGGCCTACCCCACCAGCTACTGAAAAGTTATTTAACCAATAGGAAACAATACACAGTGGTTAATAGGAAACAGTCGACTGTAAGAAACATTACTTGTGGTGTGCCGCAGGGTTCCACGCTTGGGCCACTTTTATTCATTATTTATATGAATGATCTTCCACTAGCGAGTAACTTTCGCACCCGACTCTTTGCTGACGACACTAGTCTAACCCTGTCAAATAGCAATATTAAACAATTAGAAAAGGATGCAAACACTGAAGTGAAGAAAATAAATGATTGGATGTGTCTAAACAAATTGTCAATAAATTACACTAAAACTGAATTTTTGATGATTATTTCGGTAGGAAATTTAAGAGCAAAAAATACTAATAAAGTGAAGATTTGACTGTTGACACGGTTACTCTCCAACAAAATTATTGCTGTAAAATTAGTATAACCAGCGACAGACCAGCATATTGCAGTAGCCTTTTGATAAACATTGAACTAATTCTGAAAAAGTTTGGTCATAAGCACGTAAGACCTTCGCGAGAAAAGACAAAATACTAGGGCAAAAAGGGAGGAGGAGGCATCGAAACTTTGGTATGTTGCAGCCAACATTACATTAGGGCACAGCAAAAAAAATAAACACGATTTATTGAAATTACGTGGCAATAGAGTAACACTCTTAAACACATGGGTTGAAGTGAATTTGATTCACCCAAAACATAGTGTAGCTAAAATTACAGTAGATTGTCTAATCAAGAAGCGTATTTTTTCAAGGCATCCATTTTAAAAGTCTTTTTAAACTTAAAAAATGAAGCTTGTTTTCGTTCTATAGGTAATTTACTCCATATTTCTAAAGCTTTATGTTCTGTCATTTTTTTCTTCCATTCAGTACGAGAATAAGTGTGAAAAAAATATTTTTTACTTTTTTGACGTGTGAATAGGCGATGATGATGAATAGAATCCAAACTAGTAAAGTAACTGTTAAAATAATTTGGCAGCATATTGTTACTGAATCTAAATAAAAATTTGGCATACTCCATATCAATCATGTCATCTAATTTTTAAACTCCAAACTCAAAATACAGAGCATTTATGGAAAAGCGACTTGGGCGGAATAAACTAGCTCGTAAAAAACGGTTTTAAAGAGTTTTAATTTTATGAAGTAGGTGTTTTGAAGCTCTTCCCCAATTTATTAATGAATATTGCAAGACCGAATGAAACATAATGTTATAAATTCGTTTTAGAGTAGAGAGGGGAACGTAATGCCTGAGTTTAAAAATCATGCCACAAGCTCTGGAGAGTTTTACGCTGATTTGCTCTATATGTGGTTGCCATGTGAGCTTGTTGTCTAAAATAACTCCAAGATATTTGAAGCTATTAGTTAGAGGAATATTATTATGGTTAACTATTACTTCAAAATTTGTTGAATTTTGCATCGCATTGCTGATCATCATGAAGTTGCTTTTTTTGTAATTTAAAATTAATTTGTTTTGCTTCAACCATTTGTTGACTTTATTTATTTCCTGAGAAACTTCTTGTTGAAGAAATTGAATGTTGTGATGGCTCATGTGTGAATTGGTATCGTCGGCGAATAACGTAGTTTCAAATTTGGAAACATTGGGTAAATCATTTACGTACAATAAAAATAGTATTGGTCCGAGAACAGAACCCTGTGGTACACCATATTTAACAGAATGAAAACTCGATGTTTTTTCATTGATTTTGGTACAGATTTTGCGGTTCAAATCAAATCAATTTATTATTGGCGAGATTACAGTAGAACAGTACCATCAAATAGAAAAAACAAAACAAAAACAAACAACTGGAGAGAAAAAAATATACACTTATATTTTTTATAAACAAATATTATGTAGCGAAGTTCGTAAAAAAGAATCACAAAATGCAACTGTAATCCCAAGGGAGACTGCGAAGTGACTGTTAAAAGTCTTCGAGTCAAGCAGCCACCCACAGATTGCAGCGGCCACTTGAGCGACTGCTATATCGTTACTGCACGGTATACTCTTAAAGGAAAATAAAAAAAAACGTTACAAAAGTAAAAGGGGTTACTGGTAGGTTTCAAAAAGATCGTTTTTCAAATTCGCTTTAAATTTTTTGAAAGACTGTTTTTTCAGTTCTGGGTTTAGTGAGTTCCAAATTTTAACTCCTTGGTATTTTATTGATTGTTGACAGCGACATGTGGAGAATTTGGGAAGGTATAGGTTATTATTGGTTTTTGACCTGGTTGAACGTTCATGGATGGCCGAAAGTGGGTTAAAAAAAAAGAAAAACAAGGAGGTAGAGAGTTATTATAGTATTGATGCATCAATTTCCCAAGTTCAAATGTATACAAATCCGCAATTTTGAGAATTTTTAAGTTTCGGAATTTTGGAGTTATTGTAGTACGCCAATCGGACTTCGTGATTATTCGCAATGCCTTGTTTTGGAGAATTTGCAACTTCGAAAGATATGTTTTAAATGTACTGCCCCAAAGTGGGAGTCCGTAGACTAAGTGGGGTTGTACAAGGGCGTGATAAAGGAGGAGGAGGGTAGGAGAAGGAAAAGTGGAGCGTAGCTTGCTTAGAATACCAACGGACCTGGATACACGTGTTTCGAGTGAGAGTATATGAGGTTTGAAATTTAACCTGTGGTCTATGGTAACACCGAGATATTTGGAAGATTCACATACTGAGATATTCGAGGTATTATAGATTAAGTTTAACTGTGTTTCATGAGAATTCAATTTGGGAGGAAAGACTATAGCTGTGGATTTTTCTGGATTAATTTGCAACTCATTTGCATTGCACCAGGTATGTAATCTACGAAGTTCAGAATTGCACTCATTTTCAAGTTCTTTTAATGAGGGGTTGTCTAAACTAGACACGTATCATCAGCAAAGAGACGGGGATGACAAGAGGTAGCATTTTTGAGATCATTTACGTAAATGAGGAAGAGAAGTGGTCCTAAAATGGATCCTTGAGGAACGCCTATATTAATAGATTTCGTAGAAGATGCGCTATCGTTAATGAAGACGAATTGCTGACGATTGGAAAGATAGCTTTCCATAAGACTGTAGGCTGGTCCTCTAATTCCATAATGAAGAAGTTTTTGCAACAGTATTCGGTGGGATACGGTGTCGAAAGCTTTACGTAGATCCATTAAAAGAAGTGCTGTAAATTGATTGTGTTGTATCGCATCATATGCTGGTGTGATAACATCCAGTAGTGCATGCATGACGCCACGTTTTTCTCTAAACCCGTATTGAAATTTATAGAAAATTTCATGCTTGTCAAAAAAGTTAATGAATTGATTTTTGATTACTTTTTTTAGCACTTTTGATAAGCATGGTAAAAGAGAAATGGGGCGATAATTTTGCACAAGATGTTTGTCACCGGATTTAAAAATTGGCACAACTTTGGAGGTTTTAAAAATTTGTGGGAAAAAGCCGAGTTCAAAAACTAGACCAAAGAAGAAAGACAAGATAGGGGCCAGCGTTTCGTTTCCCAGACGAAGAAAAAAAGATGAAATATTGTCGCATCCAGAAGCTTTGTGAAGGTTGAAAGAATTTATGACATTAAAAACTTCAATGGGTTGTGGAGGATCTAGTACTATGGTTTCAGATACAGAGTTCTTCAAAAAGGATTTGAAATCTGTTTTTTCGGAGGAGCTGACACTTTTTGCTATTAGATGGCCGATTTCAACAAAATAGTTGTTGAAATGTTCGGTAATTTCATCCCGTTGATCAACTTCAGTGTTGCCAACTTTTATTTTGCTAATGGGGAGAAAAGAGGAACGTTTTGAGGGGATTGCCGAATTTATAACTTTCCAGAGTTCTTTCGGATTATTTTTCTTATCTTTAATTGATTGAAAGTAGTAAAGTTTTTTTGCTAGATTTTTTACCCTGGTTAACTTATTGGCGTACTTCTTGTAGTACCATTTTCCGAATTCATTGTTGCTGAGGAAGAATTGTTTATATAGTGCCTGTTTAGTTTTGATGGAGATTAATAAACCTTTAGTAAGCCAGGGTTTACTTTGTATTCTTTTCCGCCTACGTGAGGCGGTTTGAAGGGGTGCGTGTTTCTCGATTACCTCAGAGATTGCGGTGACCAAGCGGTTGAAATTTTGATCAAGAGACGAATGCGTTAAAGGTGAGTTAATTGCATCAAACATCAGAGGCGTAAGGGAAGATTTAAGATCGTTACGAAATTTGGTGCCATCCACGGAATGAAAATTGCGAAAAGTGAACAAATTGTGACGTTTATTTACATCTTTAAAATTAGGGTTAGAAACTATGCAATAGATGGCATAGTGGTCGGCAAGCTTATATAGGAAGACACCAGGTGTGATTACAGATTCAGTATCATTGGTAAGAAGATGATCAATGATTGTTTCTGAATGTGCAGTCACGCGAGTTGGCTTAGTGATCAAATTGGAGAAGACGTTCCTTTCAATCGTATGCATGTACTGAGATTTGAGAGAGGATTCGCTATTTAAATCGATGTTTATGTCGCCCATTAGTATTACTTTACTGCGTTTGTTGTTTAGATTTTGCAGTTTTTCGTCTAACGCATTTAAAAAAACATCAGCGTTATCCCACGGGTGACGATAGATGACCGCAACAATATAGTTGTCCCTTTGACCCGGAAATTGAACTTTAAACCATTGGTCTTCGCATCCCCTTATTTGCATTTTTAGATTTTCGGTTTCAGTAAATGTCACGAGGTTCGAGAAATACGCACCAACGCCTCCAACGATAGAAGGTGAAGGAAAGTGAACAAACGTGTATCCCGGTATGTCAACATTTGTATGAGGGTGTACGTTTATTCGGGTTTCAGACAGAAGGAGTACAGATGGAGGGGTTTTCATGCATTTTAGGAATTGTATAAGTTCGTCGATATACAACTGGAGTGAACAAATGTTGACATGGATAATTAAGTGCGCATTGTCGTTGGTTGAAGAAAACATTTGCTTATCTATAAGGTCATAAGTCTCGCAGGAGTTATAATTTGATTGAAAGGAGTCATAAAGTAATTCAGGTAAAGAATTTTTGTTTAAGATTACCTCATTATCTGAGGTGGCTGCTTGAGACAGCACTTCGCAGTCAGAAGCCGCAGCTGCACAGTTTACATTTGCAATCATAGAAACAAGAAAACACGCATTGAAATGCAGCACTATTGAAGTCAGCAGTGCGGACCGTGATTTTAGAAATAGTAAAACATCCAGACAACGTAGATTTTGAGTTGATCAAACGTTATAAACGATTTCGACAAGCGGTTCAATTAACATCAAAGAGTACACTAGGTCTAAATACTTATTCCAATGACGGTTACGCGCAGAAAAAACTTTAGGTATCAGTACAAAAAAAAAATATATATATATATAAGTACATAAATAAATAAATAAATGTATATTCAGCTTAAATACAATAGAGATTAATGAGGCAAGGCTGCATAAAAATGAAGGTATATGTATAACATTCTTCAGACTAACAAAATATTCACAAGTTCACACGTATCAGAAAACAAACTTACGCCACATAAAATGCATTAGAGGTCAAACCCAAACTAGGCCTCAGTGTCACTGGAATCACTGACAGTATCACATTGACTTTGGTCAGTGGGTAAGTTAACTTTCTTATGGTTAACATATAAGACATAATGTCCGTGTTCGGCTCTCCACTGGGTTGATTTTTTTAGCAATCGAGCAGATTTAAAAAATGGCATCAATTGTTTTTTTTCTTCTTGAAATAGTTTCGGTAGGTGCTGCGTTACATACTGGGACCTGTAGTTTGTAAGTAATCTTGCTTCATTATAAGGTTTCAAGTTTTTCAGTCGAGCAAAAATTTCCTGTTTATCTGCGGCGCTAGTTAGTTTAATGATAACAGGTCGGTCAACTTTTTGCCTATTTTTGTAAACCGGTCTTTGCGGGAGCCTGTGATAATCTGCAAACACAAACCGAGAAGGATTTTCTATGCATAAGCCTTCTCGCATGAATTTATGGATTGTTTTTAGGGTTTCTTGGCGAGATTCCCATGCTGAGCTATGGTCTTCTTCTAAGCCATGAATTAAGATATTAAATCGTTTTTCATAAGATTCTTTCATGACAGATTCATCCTGGTGTTTTTCTTCCTTCTTTTCAAGAATTGATAATCTTTTCTCGATATCGGCCAAACCATTGATTTTTTTAGTCAACTGATTTTCTATTTTTGCAATCCTTGCATTGCTAGCTTGTTCAATGTCATTTATGCGCCTTTCCAATTTAACCAATCTTTGGTCTATACTGTCCATGCGTTTATTAATATCTCCAATTCCTTTAAGTATTTCATCCAGTTTAGTAGCAACACTTGTAGACATCTTAACTTGAAAAAACTCTGATAGCTGGAATTTGCTTTGAACCACGCCTAGTATTGCACTGTAACAATTCGGTTCGCACTGCCGCTTCAACTTCGCTGCAAATTACATACGTCCGCTTCCTATCATCGCAAATTGAGAATGACATCTTAACTTGAAAAAACGGTTGTTAAGATCATTTTCGAAAAAACTGATAATGGTACCTCGAAACCCATAATGGTGTAATTTTTTGAGAATGATGTCATGGTGCACTGAATCGAAAGCTTTCCTTAAATCTAGAAAAATTGAGCAAGCTATTTCTTTGTTATCTAAATTTTGAAGTAATTTATCATACATGTATATCGATGTAACTGCCATTTCTGTCGAACTGCTAGTCCTAAAACCGAATTGCGAATCAGAGAGAATATGGTTCTTGTTTTTAAATTTCATCATTTTTTCTGCAATGATTTTTTCAAATATTTTTGAAAATATTGGAAGCAGGGAAATAGGTCAAAAATCATTCATTGAATTTGGAGAAGAACTTTTAGGAATAGGAATGATTGCAGCTGTTTCAAAACTATCCGGAAATGATTTTTGAGAGATGCACTTGTTGAAAAGTTTTGTTAAGAAAGGGGTCAAAACAACTTTGGATAACTTGATAAATTTAGGGGAGATACCATCTAGTCCGGGCGCAGATTGAGACTTTTATGCTTTTATATTTTTGTGTACCTTATGTTTTTGAATAGACTCTACCGTGAGGAGATGCAGACTCGACGACCTCTCAGGTCTTTCGCATCTCCTCTGTGACATTATTTGTTAGTTTTTTTGTTGTTTTTTCACTATTACGCACTATTATTTTGTTTGATTTTGTCAAAATAAAAATGTTGTTGTTGTTGTTGTTTAATATTGTTGATACACGTATTAACTTCTTCTTCTGTTATTTCATGTAGAACAAAACTTTGACATCGGTTTGAGTGGATTGTTAAGGCCAAATTATTTAATGATTTCGCATCTTTTATTGTTGCTCCAACATTTGCAAAGTATTCGCATAATTTATTCAAAAAAGCTTCAGAACTAGTATTGTATGTGTGACCTTCAATATCCATAGTTGTGGGCATTTTAGATTTCCTTTTTTTGCTTTTGTAATCAATCAATTCGCCGATTATAGACCAGGTTCGATAAGAATTACCTTGGTTTTCTTTTATTAAGTTTTCGTAGTAGCATCGTTTTGCGAGAGATTTGATGTGAGTAAGTTTATTTAAGAATTGTGTACAAAAAAGTTTTTTATCTGGGTCGTTGCTGCCGTAATGTCTTTTAAAAAGCTTATTTTTGGTTTTAATTGACTTTAAAATGCCTTTGCTGATCCAAGGCTTTTGGCTTACACGCTTTTCCCTTCTTGACATTGGACGTGGTGGTGCATATTTGTTTAGAGCAAGTTCAAAAACAGATGATAAACTCGTAGCGTTACTGTTTACGCTAGTATTTGGATTGGAAACGTTAATATTTTCTACGTGTTTATGAAGGTCAACAAGAAAATTTTTAATATCAAAATTTTTCATCGATCTTTTGTATGATGGTTTTCTTAGAACGGGATGTTTTAAAGTTTCTATCATCAAAAAAGTTGGCAGATTATCTGAAATGTCGTATAGACATATTCCACTAGTTTTTGGATGGTTAGACATATTAGAGTAAATGTGATCTAGCAGTGATGGTGTGCAATTCGAGAAAAATCTGGTAGGTGAGGTTAAAAGTGAACAACTTCTAATAGAATTTAGCATATCAATGTATTGTTTTACTTTGGAATTATTCGGGTTCAATAAGTTAATATTTATATCACCGTTGATAATGTAATTTGCTTTACTATTTTCTAATATTATGGAAGTATCACGTAGTTTTTTATGAAATTCTGTAATATTTGAAGTAGGATGCCTGTAATTGTCGATAAAATAATGCTTTTGGATTTAGAATAAATTTCTATCCATATGTCTTCACAGTTTGACAGATGGAGGTTTAGATCATTTCTTAAACTATATTTTACATTGTTCTTTACATACAAGCCTACACCACCAGCTTTGGAGGGCGAATCATTGTGAAGAAAATCGTACTGAGCAATGTTGACATTAGATGTACTTTGTGAATTCAGTTTAGTTTCAGATACGCTTATAATTTCTGGTAAAACATTTAATTCACTTAAAAACTCTTCGATTTTGTCGTGATTTTTTGGTAAGCTTCTTGTATTGAAGTGTAGTGTAAACAAATTGTTTTTATTGTTATTTGAAGATAATTTGTTTAGCCGAGAGATAGAAAAATATTCATTATCATTATACAGTAAAGTTCTATCTATGAGTAACGTGAATTCTATATCACTTACACCAAAAAACGGCATTAACGTTGCACAACACTCGGAGCAGATATTATTGCAGGCTTGAGATAAATTTAAAACATTTCGATCACAGTCAGCATGGGAACAGCTAACTGCGACGGTAAGTTGATCATCAAAAGACATCAATTTTAAAAAGTAATATCACTTGATTACATAGACTCATAATTATTGTGGCAGTTTGCTATTTCTTCCAGCTGAGTTTTTAAGTTTCTTGAGATCCTGTAGAGATGAGATTTTGAATACTTGGGTGGTAGGATTTTTACGTATCAGAATTTGGCGTTGCCAAGTCCAGAGGTATTGATAATTCATGGCATGCTTCAGTTTGCTGGTTTCGTTAAATAGAAAATTTCTGAATTTGGTAAGATTTTCTCGAATCGTCAGATTATGAGGAACAAGACCAAGGGATTTAGGAAATTCAGAGGAGAAAGCTCTGGTGTAGGCAGTGTGTGTTGTATTGCTGTTGGTGGAGAAATACTGATTGGCTAGCGTCTATATACGCATGACTGTTGATTGGCTTGTTGATGTTTATGTTTTGCCGTTGACGGCAATATAGACGCTTCCAAATTCTATGATATTTTAACAAGAATCATAAATGCTTGGGTTTGCTTTCTGTACTGCAAGTAAATCAATTGGTCGAATTCATTTCCAGAGAATACATAGTAGTGTGCTGAAAATTTATCATACTGCTAAGCTGTAAGTGTGGTCAGTTTTTGTATTTACGGTATTGTGAATGTTCGTTTGCATATGTGTTTTGTATTAAGTGCTTGTGAGGTGGCAGCTGACGTGGTGACTCTTTAGTCTTTTCGCTGTCTCCTTGCCAAGTGGCCGTATTTATTATTTTTACCGTTTGCATTGAATTGATATCCACTTGGTCAATAAAGAATTGTTGTTGTTGTTGTATTGCAGTGATTCCCAATCTATTCCGAGTTGTAGCGCCGTGAGTGTAATTTTAAGGGAAGTGTCTATTTCACCAGAGTTCAGCTTCCCTACTTTGATTTTCAAACTTTGGGAACCGTTTTCCTTGTACCGAACCATGGTTTTCGCACTAGATAAACCGAAAAACGCTTATCAAAGTTTGAAAATCAAAGCGTGAAAGTAGGGAAACCGAAAGCACGATTATGGCAGTTTAAAAATTAAAGTAGAAAAACCAAAAGCACAGTTATGTTCAGTGTTCCCTCTAGGATTTTGACTAGTGCGAGTTTGCCCAAATGATAAATTCATTGAAATTTTTGCCCAAAGATTTCAGTACTTTGAGGGCCCCTTGTACAAATTTTTTGCATTAAATTTGCTTTTCCAAGATACAAGCCACAGTCTTTCATTAAAATATTCAAGTTTTTTGTTAAGGTTTTTCAGTTTTGCATTTCATAATATTAATTTCTAGTTCAAAATCAGTAAAATTTGCCCAAAAATTTTACATTTTTTTCAAATTTTTCACTCTAGAGGGAACACTGGTTATGTTTGTTATGTTCGGGGTTCGACTTAGGGTTCGGGGTTAGGATTAGGCCCTAACCCGTAGTAATAACTCACTAGCGGTCCTTGGGGCTTGATTCAAAGAAGATTGAGATTGTCGTAATGTGTTGTTCCAAATTTGTGATACACACACACATATATATATATATACCCTACCGGTATATAGGGGTGTTGGAAGGTCAACAAGGCAAGTGGGAGCAATTTTTTCAAAGGGCATTTTTAATACAAAATTTACCGTCATGACTGGCCAGTTAGCTAAGTTGTAACGACGTAGGTATGGGTGCGAGAGGTCAGGGGTGTCAAAGCAGACACAATGTCGTAAGCAACTTTCCATTACTGCGTTTTTGCTTTGAAGCTGTGTTGCCCAGGCGCTGAGCCTAGTTACACCCTTCGGCGTATTATCACAAGTATTATAATAAAGGTTTGATTTTTTTTATGTTCAGTCATGGCTTATTATTACTGACATTGCTTGTTAATACTACCAGTTACATGCTGCAATAAAGCCAGGGTGTTGAGTATGTCGCATCAACACTAAAAAAGAGTCCTACTAAAACCTGCAGGAGCACAAGGACCGCTAGGGGCACAAGTGAGTTATTACTAACAGCTGCAGGAGCACAAGCAGTGATGGGCACGATAAACCTTTCTGTACTAAAGCGATAACGATAATCGATAATTTCAAAAATGCTCTGAGCGATACCGATAATCTATTATAAATCTCAATTTCTTGAAGCGATATCGGTAATCGATAAATTATCGCCGACAAATTTTTCCGATAAATGTTGCGGTAAATTTTTAATGTGTTTGACGCAGTGTTTTTTCTAGAAAGTCAAATCACAAAAGTGTTTTTCTAGATTTTTCAAGAAAAGAGAGCAGTTCACGGACTCTCCCGTGGGATTAAACACAACAAAGAGAGATTTTTTAAATGGCAACGAAACTTTATTCACAGCGTGAAGTTTGCCATAGCACCAACTCCCTAACTTTGAACAATGTTTGCATAAGAAATCGTTTATCGCAATAATTTATCGGCGATAACAAAATATATTACAAAAGGGATATCGGTAAACGATAAATCCAAATAAATCCAAACTATTTTGAGCGATAACAATAATCGGTAAAAAATTATCGACGATAACTGTAGCCGAAAAATTATTGCGATAAATGCCCATCTCTGAGCACAAGGAACACAAGCATCACAAGGACCGCTAGAATCACAAGGACCGCTAGTGGCGCAATTGAGCTATTACTAAAAGCTGCAGGAACGCAAGGAACTCAAACCTAATCGACCTAACCCCAACTGAACCAAACCCTAATGGAAACTAATCCGAACCGAACCCCAACTAAACCTGACCCCATTGAACCTCACTCTCATCGAACCTATCCCTAATGTGCTCCATGCGTTCCTAATTGCGCCACTAGTGGTCCTTGTGATTCTTGTGATCCTTGTGTTTCTTGTGATCCTTGTGCTCCATGTGATCCTTGTGCTCCTCCGTCCTTGTGATCCTTGTGCACCTGCAGGTTTTAGCAATACCGCTAAAAAAGGACAACTAACAAATTATTTTAAAGTAAGGCCAGTTCAAGAATGTGACACCCAAATTAATTTGTAATAATTGTGTAAAAAAGTAAGAGCAATATGATATCAGACGCCACAAACAATGCTAGTTCTTGCGACATTGCAAAACTAGAATTTTGAGGTCGTCTATGTAGCTATAGAAATAGCTTTACTTTTTAGCACTATTACAAAATGCAAAAATGCATTATTTGCACGGTCCTACTCAAAGAACAACAAAGAACTGAAAACGCTGCAAAGAACGACAACGGACTTTAAATTAGTTACTAAACACCGCAAAGAACGACAAAGGACTTGGAATCATAGTCTCGAACATACCAAGGAACGACAAAGAACTTTAAATTAGTTACTAAACATCGCAAAGAACGACAAAAGACTTGGAGTTTCAATCTCGAACATAACAAGGAACGACAAAGGACTTTAAATTAGTTACTGAACACCGCAAAGAACGACAAAGAACTTGGAATCACAATCTCGAACATGGCAAGGAACGACAAAGGACTTTGAATTAGTTACTAACACCGCAAAGAACGACAAAGGACTTGGAATCATGTTCTCGAACATGAAGAACGACAACCACAAAGAACTTTAAATTTTATTACGAAACACCGAAAAGAACGACAAAGGACTTGGAATCATAATCTCGAACATAGCAAAGAACGACAAAGGACTTTAAATTAGTTACTAACAGAAGTGTACACAAACCGGAGTACCGGAGTCGACTGCGGCAGGAGTGTCAATGTTTCAGCCGTAACCGGAGTCAAAAGTTTCCAATTGCTGCAGGAGCAGGATCCGGAGTGAAAAATTACCGCATTCTTGTGATATTTGTTCAAAATTTGCCATAATTTGGTTCTGATAATTTGCTTATTTTGTGCGGTTTAATTCTACCATAGACTCTTCATTCATAGACTGGAAACAACTCGCGAGAGAAAAAGGCGCTCTCAATAAAAGAGAAAAAGAATGCTCCCAGACGGAGTCTTTTTTTGCTCACGGTCGAGTGGTTCTGGGTCAGGTGACTCAATTGCCTCATGCAACTAATGCAAAATTGTACTTTTTAGCGTTAACAACAAAACTTAATGCTAGTAATATCAAATATAATGACAGTGCATATCATTTTTAGAAGCAGTTTTATTTCAAAATTAATAGAATAAGAATTTATTGGACAGGCAGTTCGAGATTATCCCAGTATTTTGAAGCTAACCAACTGATTAGCCTACCTACAGTAATGGAAGTTATTAATCTTGAAGAGCTAATCTCAAACTCGGATTGGGAATTTGAAATCGAGGCAAGAGACTTCTAGTCAAATTAGTTACGATGGAGTTAGCATAATTTGGTATTCTACGAGTATTTTTGAGCGTTAATCATTATTATTGAAGTGTAGGGTTAGTTTTAGTTTAGTGTCTGGTATTTTCGCACCGTTGAAAAAAAAATTCAAGTAGACCTAGCCTAAGACTTAGACAGCGCAAGAAAGGGAAGCCTATTAACGCTATGACATGCTGGAAGAGTAGAGTACGGCTAGTAGGCTACTAGCATGGAAGTTCACACGTTGGCTTGCATCATCCAATTACACCATAGGTGCGGCTATGTTGAAAATAAGCTATTATGACTCCTTGAAGTAGCAATGGTAGCACCATAGGTAGCACTAACTACCTACCGGTACCACCATTATAGCCTAGTCGATTTTTCTCAAGTTTATAATGTAGGCCTTCTGTGTAGTCCATAGTTACCGTACGTTGTTAAGTCATGAAATCTAAATTTCTTGTTTTTTAATTTTAGATTCCCGTTAGCTTATTGCCTGGAAATCTTGTTATTGAAAGGGGATGTCAGCTAGCAATCAAGAGTGGATTGACAGAAGTTTCTTCACTTGCGACACCTAGGGGAATAGATCTTATGACCAACATTTATGGAGGTAAGTCTATACCGTAGCCTATATGCTTCACATTGCTTTCTTTTGTGGCTTTTTGTGGTCCATGTATATGCAGTTAAAACTACCTCTCGTCGCCATGGTATTGCTACGCAGCATGCCAAGTTTAATGTAACAAAACTTTTGAAATACCATAAAGACTTTTTGTTTTGTAGAGTATTGTTCCAATGGGGATCATGCTAAATTAATGAAGACCTTCGTGAAGGAAGGCAAGCGTTTAGCTCAAGAGTGTAATCTGAAAATAACCGAAATTCTCAAATGCTTTGAAGCTATTCCGATGATTTGCAAAGAAAAAAAAGCCACAAACGACGAAGTGGAAAAAGCCGAAATAAGTCAAGATGATATCAAAATTGTCAAACACATAGGAGAATTTATTGTCAGAAAAGTATCACGTAAAGCACTGTCTCCGGAAGCAAATGCATTTCTCCAGCACTGCGCAGTAAAAAACACTCAGTCAGCGCTATATGATATTGCAGAACCACTACAAAATTGACTGATATTTCTCGAAAAAAAATTCAGAAATTGCGCACCCGAAACTACGAGAAATATACAACTATCTAAATTGAAGGGATGTTGCTGCGAGCTCGACGTGATCAAGTTAATTAAAGAACTCGCTGGAGAATCCACTCTAAGTCGTGATGTAATGCATTGTATAGAAGCTATCATTGGGATGTTTTTGAAGATTAGAGGACACCGGTTTGCAGCTAAAATTATAAACGAAAAGTTAACTGAGAAGAATGCTTTGCCACTTCGAAAGTCTCTAAAAAAAAGCAGTTGATTTGTTATTAATTTCTTGTTTGGTTCTCAATTTAATTTATTGCAATTGTTCTTAAAGGGGCTACGAAGTCTTAAATTACAGTATTTTTCACTTAAAATGCAAAAGTTCGTGAGAGGAAAATTTTGGTCTTAATTCGATGTTTTTTCGCCGCATGGTTTTGACGATATTGACCATAGAAAAAAACATATTTTTCTCTATATTGACGTCATCATTTGTCGGCAGCGTGGCGTAGTGGTTCGGAGCGTCGTTTTTACGACGACCATGATCGCAAGGTTGATGGTTCACCTCCCAACCTAATCTCGTTGTTGCGTCCTTGGATAAGATGCTTCACGATGATTATCTCTGCTTGGTGGAATCGGCAAGCAGCAAATTAAAGAAGTCAGAAGAAAATTCAAGCGGAAAACTTGGAAACAAAGGCAACTCCTAAGCGAGTCTGGATTCGTCCTACGCATAGCGCCTCAGTCGCTTTCTCGTGATAGGAGGATAAAGATGAAGAAGAAAAGAATCATCGGAACAAAATGCGTAATTTTAAAGCATGTCGACGAGTTAATTATTTTATTTAACATACCACATCTAAGATCAAAGAACTGGCCGAGTGTCAGCGTAACCGTAGACGAATAAACTTCTCATTATTTATTTCGTCATATATTTATCCTCCTTTGCGAGAAAGCGACGGAGGTGCTATACGAGCTCGCTTAGGAGTTACCAGCCACCTGTCTACCACTTAAAGATGGGAGAATCCCGTAAAGTGCCTTTCTCAACGACACAAAAAGAAATCTTGCCGGTTTGTTCTCCACGCTAACCCTATAATGCTGAACGTCAAGCAGGGAAGCTGTAAATACCAATTTTAAAGTCATTGGCTTGACCCGACCCGGAATCGAACCCCGAGTCTACAGCTTCAAAAGCAGACGCTGTTGAATCGGCTATCGGAGCATTAGTGTCGCAACAATGGACTTTAAAGCAAACCATTAAAGAAAATTCATGGTGGTGGTTTGTGGAATTAGACGAAATCTCTTCCACAGGCTCGAAAAAGCTGAAATACTCTTAACTAAAACGTTTTCGGGATTCAAAAAGTACGATTTTTTGAATTTTATAAGCTACAATGCAAAGCTAGAATTTGTAGCCTCTTTAACTGTTGCATTGCGGTTTTGCTATGACAAATCTTCTGCTACCGTTATGTGAATATTTATTAAATATCATTTCTTCTACAAATGATTCAAATTACGTAGAGATCGGGCTATGAACGCATAACCCGTCGTTTTTTGAGTGGGCGTGCGCTCGACACAGTATAATGGAGTTGGCGCTTAAGCACAATGGCGTTGTTGCGGTAGCCAAATTGATGGATGCTAGGATTTTCATGTCTTCTCCCAAACGCTCTTTGATAGCCGAAGTATGATTCCAAAGAATCTTACGAAATTCTTCTAGTGGCAACGCAAGAGAAGTTGAGCTTGATCAGGCAACGTACAAGAGATACCATTCCTTTTGTAGCATTGCACAATCCTTGAAAAGTTTGTTTGGACAGAAAGGACTTCTCAAGCGCACTTGCTCCAAACTTTTCACTGTTCTTCTTCCTCCATTGTTCCAGATGTGGAACGAAAACATTTTCAAGCCCATGGAGGCGATGGTCGTTCACATCACTGCAACAAACATATATGATGAACATTAAACAATAGTCATTCTAAGCTGTAATTAAACGTGGCGATTCTAGCTTACACATATAGTGAGTAATTTTTGGCAAAGATTATAGATATGTTTTAGGGCGTAAATTCTCACGTGAAAATGAGGCTTAAGCGTATGAAAACCTATGATGCGTTTATTGACTGCGCGACAAGCGACAGGAGATAAAAAAAAATAACGGGCGTTCGCCGTTGATTGGCCCTTGCGCAGGGCCGATCAATGTTCGTTATTTTTCTATCACCTGTCGCTTGTCGTCTGCCGCGCGGTTAGTAAATGCAGCTGAAGAGTTATCAAAAGCGCATGAAACTCTTATGTTACTTGTACTAACTTATACATTCTGACATTGGCTTTTCCGCATCCAGGACGAGTGTTCATGCAATCGAACCAAGTGTCCATCATCTCAACAAATTTAGCTGTTTCTTCCATCCGCTCAAGCTCGTATCGAGTAAAACGATCCTTATCTCTCATTGCGCGAGCTACAGAAGCAGAAAGAGTTTGCCCCGCCAACTTCACACTCATTTTGGAGTAACTGGTCAAGCGCACGTGTCTCGCAGTTAAACGGTTGCAAGCCAGCTCACCCCACTGCAAAGCAAATGATTGACTTTAACACCAAAACGCCAGCAAAAATACATGCAAGATATTAAAGTAGGCTACAGTTTAGAACAGCTATGAAGATCAACAAGCCTTTGTCAACAGCATGGCGCAGTGGATCAGGGTGTCGTTTTTACGACGATCATGATTGCAAGGTTGTGTGTTCAACTCTCACCCAAGCTACGTTGCCGTGTTCTTGGGTAAAATGCTCCACGATGATTACCTCTGCTTGGTGGTTTCTTAACCGCAAAAATTGAAGAAGCAAGAAGCATTCTTCAACCGGAAAACTTGAAAAAAACGGCAACTTCTAGGTAAGTGTGGCTTCGTCTTATGCATAGCGCCTTCATCGCTTTCTTACGACAGGAAGATAAACATGAAGAAATTGATTACAAACGTTTCCAATAAAAAAAAATCTGATTTCAATGTTGAAATGCAGAAACACTCTTACATTTTTCGACTCCACCGATAAAAATTGCTCCCACAAGATAAACTTTCCGTTACAATGGATGAGCCAAGATGGTTTCTCCTTTTTTCCGCGGCTCGCAATTATGCAGTTCCGAGTTGTTTTCAAAGGGTGCGGTGGGTCAGGAATAAGAAATATTTTTCGCTCTTCATTCGAAGCAAACAGGTTTGTCGTCTGATACGGAAGATCATCATCTGCACTCATGCACTTAAACATGCTTCTATTTGCAGCGAGACTATCAGCAACAATTGCAAATACCTAGTAATACACAATGAAAACATGGAAGCAATCTAAACTTTTGTGAAAGGCAGTATATTGTCACAACAACTAGAACTGATCAGTGGTGAAATCAATCTTACGAAAAGGAAAGTCTTACATGACCATGACGGTTTATTCTAATTACATAGCGGTATATTAACTATAAGTGCAGTTATACCTGTAAACCGTGGTGTTCCAACAATGCAACACATTCCCACATAATAGACGCCAACTGGGGTCCAGTCATTGCAGTTGACGCAAAATACGCGAGAGGGTGCTTTAGACCGGGCCTTCCAGAAAAAGACTTGGCATACACAGTGAGAGCATGAGTCGCAAGTGTTTCGGCTTTAGGATTATGCCGATGGCCAAGATCGGTGAACCCAACAAGGGCACCAGTGGTGGCATTATACACCAAGTCTTGTTTAACTATTAAAAATAACATTACAGTTAGTAATTTAAAACAAACAAACAATACGGTACCAGCATAACAAAGTTTACCTACCGGACATCTCATCAACAGTCAAAAAAACACATTTTTCTTTCTCCCCGCTACCTTGGACATAATTTCGAACAAACTCCGTGGTTTGTGATGTCCAACCAACACCGGGCGTCTCCGCATTACTAAAAATATACCCTTCTTAGCTTTCTAAAAATCACACTTAATGAAATGGAAGTCATGAAAACTTAAAGATTGGTTACAACTTATAAAACTTCGACGGCCTCGTAATACTTATAAACTACAAAACATATGGCTCCATATTTCAAAGCAATTAATCTGACTGGCGATCTATATCTAACCGACACGAGATTGCGATATAGTGATGATACGCTTACAAACAACAGATATCAACAACTAAAGAAGCACACAACAAATAATAGTAATGACTCGTGCGACTGTAGTGCAGAGTGCAGATTCGTATGACCAAGAAACCAATACAATGCCAATATAAAACAAACCAATGAAATTGCATCTTACCGATAATCTCTCAAAGTACGTCGTGAAGGTAAAAATAAAACCTTCTGTAAGTCATCATAGCAGCTTGGACTTTTCATTGCCAAGTTTAAAGCAAATCTGAAATAATATAAAAATGCATAATGACACATTTTGTTGTGCATTCTCAGATGAATTGTCTCATATGCACTGCTTTTACTAGTTGCAATGGGAAGAGGATACTTAAAGTTGAAGCAATTCTAACTCTTTACCTACCATCAATATCAATAAAATAACTACGCCTCAAAGACGAGAAATTGTTACATATTTCTTACTCTCACCAATCATTTGAATGGAAATTCCAGCAGACTTTGCACTGTAGTAAAAAATCACCATGTTGGGAAACTTAACAGCTCGAACTATTTTACGAATTATAAATAAAAAATGTCACCCACCTTATAATATCAGGATGAAAACGCCTGCCATTTTTGTGCTGTTTTTGCATTTTTAGTTGTTCCGAGTAAAATTTTTGGTAAAACGAGTCCAAATTGTTTTCCATTAATTTATAAACATCTTTTGCAGTTTCCGAGTCTAAGTTTACTAAATCTGCAATTTGCGATAATTTGGATTTCATTTCAGCAATTCTAGAAAATAGTATACTAAATAAAAATACGCGCAGTCAAAGACAAACACTATAAGGCACCAAGCAAATCAAAATTTAAGACCAGTGTTATTCCATATACCGGTATATTATTATATATGCCCTTGTATTACACTAAATTACTTACTCTTGGTTTTGTTCTTTGACAGTAAGCAATAGCCTGCTTTTAAAAGCATTTGTGGAATACTTGATCAAAGATAGATTCTGGGTTTTTTTGGCGTAACTTTCTTTGCTGCGTTGCAAATTTTTTTCTTTGTTGATCAAAGCCTTACAGTGAGTGCATGTCTCTACGTTGGAGCTTTCCACAACAACTGGACGTGCAGGGGATTGATATATCTGCTTGTGTAGCAAAGTAGCAGTATCATTGCTTCGAAAGGAAATCACATGAGCAGATGCATTTTTCGTTTCAAATTTAAAGCCTAAAGTAAAAGGAATTCTGCAATGCATTTCTACATCAACAAAAACCAAAGAATAAAAACAAATTGTCCACACAGTGTAGACACACCGACTATTTTATGTTGTCAAAATGAAAAATGGCTGCATTACCAGTACCTGCACACACGTGTAGTTGTGAGATTTTGTGAAGCAAGTCAGACACCGGAGTTTTCTGTATGTCCATATCTTTAAGACTTGGAAATGAACACAATAATCCATGATGATATAGTTTGAGGTCGAAATTCGAAAAAATTACTAGCTCAAACTCAGAGGAAACATCGGTGTTGTACCGAGCAATAATCTGAAATATATATAGGCAACAATGTCAATTTTCATTTGAGATGGGTATGCTAACTTCTCAGCATTGTATTTTTTACAGCTGTTCAATGTGAAAAAGAACATAACACTAAACAAATTATGTCTCTCTCGCCCTCTAACAAGAAATTTTAGATTATACAAAAACTCTAATATTTTTTTACAGCACACATCAGGAGATGCTGCAGCAATTAGCATAAATTAGGCTGAAACTACAACAATATATAAAAATATTGCGATAGTTTATACCTTGTCTTTAAACAGAGAAAAGTTCCAGCAGCTGTCGATTTTCCCAATAAGACGATTTTTTACTATAGTGCAAAGACTGTCGAAGTTTCGATGAACAACTGGTGAGGGTAAAGGATATTTAACAATCTGTCGTCTTTGAGGAGTAGTTTTTTTTTCAATTGATTTTGATGGTAGGTTAAGAGTTGGAATTGCTCCAGCTTTAAGAATCCTCTTCCCATTTGCAACTGTTAAAAAAAGTAAACGTATCAGACAATTCATTAAGACCTGAGCATGCAAACTGCAGAGTCAGCAAATTGGTGTAAAGCAGAGAAGGGCAGCTTGATTGCAATGTAGGATGTGGGTAAAAAACTTTAGTTGTGCTTTTCAGTGAGCCAAATTATATTGCCAATTGCCATTTCTCGAAGTAGCTTTTTCAGCCTGCCAGTTGCCCATCCCTGTCATAAAGCAACAAACGAAATTAGTGTTGAAAAACACTTGCGTATTTGGTGTGTGTAGGAAATGTTTATGCTATTTCTTGTAGCTTTGTTTCATCTCTGATCATAACCATCTTACCATGCTTGAATGCCACTTCTTAACCAACTTTAAACCATAGTTAAGCAAGCTTCAAGCTCTGAAAAACTGCAGCAGAGGAACTGGACTTTTTAATGGAATGGATGCTTGCCAATAGGAAGGAAGCTGCTACTTCTATGAAAAATATACTGTATATAGTACACTTTATATTATATATATGTATACTTAATTTAAAGATGACTAAAACTTACGTATATCAAAGTCTGCAGTTGTGAAATGTTTATCACATATATCACACTGTCCACGATGGATTCGTGCTAATATCGCGTCTTCTTTACTTTTCCCATCTCGATATCGCAATATAAACTGTTGAAGTAATTTTTGATGCTTATATTCTGGTGAGTCTTTTTTCAAAAATGTTAAACTCTTAATTTGCTTCAAATAAACCTTTTCTCCTTTTTTGTAACTGGTGAAACATCCCGGAACAGCACAATTGCATGGAGCCATTACTATAAAAAGTGACTGTTGAAATAGCCTATTAAATGTTACTGGCAGCCTGACTAGCTTCTTGTCGTCACTTACAGTAGGCCTAGGCAATTCAAATACCGGAGTTTTCCACTTATTATACCAGGTACAATAACCGGAAAATCACGAAATTGAGAAAAAGTTTGATCCAGGTTAATATCCCGGTACCATAATTTATAACTGGACATGGCAGTCGACTACCGGTACCTGCCCTATGGTTCTGACAAGGATTTTTAAGGATATTGAACTTTACTGGAAGAAATACGATGCACAATTGATGCAAAGAGAAAGTGCTTGCCTAACTTTTCCCAAGATTTCAGTCGATATGCATTTGGCAAAGCTACTGCTGCTATATTTGACAAGGTGTTGGTCACTACAAAAGTTTGATCCTGGTTAATATACCATGGTATAATAACTGAAAATTATACCATGGTATATCAACTGGTGGAGTATAATAATTGGAAAACTCCGATACCTAGGCTACCAACTATTTTATGGTCTTAATGCATATAGCCTACTATATTACTGTCCTATAGTTACATTAAGGCTTCATACTAGCATTTCAAACATGTATTCAAACCTAAATCTTTAGGCTACAGCTTTAGTCTCATTGCATGTTTTAACTTCTATCGTTTTGCCCACTGACGACTGACTACAGACAATTATCGCAAGCGATATGGACCCAGAATCAACGAGGCGTGACGAAAAAAGGTATCCTTGCGAGTTTCCAGTCTATGCATGGAGAGTCTATGATTCTACCAACATATCGGTATTGATAGATAGCAGCCATAGTATGCCTGAAAACAAAACAAGTTTATTACAAACAATGCAGTCAAGATGCAGCTAAAAATACTTGGGCGGACGTTTCGGCTCACATCTGGTGCCATTGTCAACGCTAAAAAGCTTACATTATGCTGGGTCTTAAACCATGATGCAAAAAAAGGGGGAAACTGAGACAGAGCCTGGAGAAGTGCTAGTAGGTCACGTGTTAAATAGGTGGAGTGGAAAGGATGTGGAGTCTAAATTAAGATCCGGTTTGAGTTGTTGAATGAATAAGGACTCGAGGATGAGGAGTTTGTATTTATCTGGGGAGTGGGTAAGGATTTGTGGGTCGTTGAAGTCCACTTTATGGTCGGTGTTGGATTGGATATGGTTACATACTTCCGAGGTGTCACTGGTTTGATGCTCTAGTAAACGTTTGATGAGGTTTCTTCGGGTTTGGCCAATATAAAAGGACATAACGTAAGCTTTTTAGCGTTGACAATGGCACCAGATGTGAGCCGAAACGTCCGCCCAAGTATTTTTAGCTGTATCTTGGCTGTATTGTTTGTAATAAAATTGCTAACCAACTCCCAACTGTACCGTTTGCCAATACAAGTTTAGTAAAACAAGTTCTTCTGATGTTAGCAGCATAATGCAATCACTTGGCAAATAAACTGATAAAGTGAATTAAAAATTTAGTTGCGGGTAGTACCAGACGATAGACCACACGCGGCAGGACTAATCTAACCCACTAATTATAACTGTGTATGGTTTGGGTAAGGGGTACTAGTACTAGGAGTAGTCAGCTAATCGATGTGGAATTATTTGTGTACCGCAGTTTAGTGTTTTAATGCAGACTACAAACAGACAAGGCAGTCTTGCAGTTAGCCTTTGTAGATTGCAGATAGGCTGACTTAGTCCAGCAGCTACTGAACCAACATTTCTTCACTGTACATAGGCCAAAAGTTCTCAATTCAAGTTTTGCACAACCCACAAGTTTGCCAGAAATTTTGAGAGGCCTGGTAACGTTACCTGAGAAATACGTTGTTTTGCCTGAGAAATACGTTGCAGGGCTGGTAACGTTACCTGAGAAATATGTTGTTTTGCCTGAGAAATACGTTGCAGGGCTGGTAACGTTACCTGAGAAGTACGTTGTTTAGCCTGAGAAATACGTTGCAGGGCTGGTAACGTTACCTGAGAAATATGTTGTTTTGTCCGAGAAATACGTTGCAGGTCTCGTTTGGCAAATGACTAAGGGGCGCCCTATTTTGGGGACTTGGGATATGACAATGACTAATGCAAAATGATATGTAGCACCCCTCTAGTGGCCGAATATATCAAATTATTGTTTTTGAAGAGGAATGAAAAACATGCAAATGTTTATGAATTCATGTAAGCTCTATGATTTCATGTGGGGTACGACTATGCATAGGGGCACACGTACTACAATTCTAGCACCCCCTAGCGGCAGAAACCATTACTGTTTTGACTTGGGTTAGGAATGTAAAATAAATGGGCACAGGGGCAAATGGTCACTTAGCTATTTGGCGCAAATGGGCACTTGAAAAAAATGGGCACCAGGAAAAATGAGCGCAATTGTATGGGCAACTGGTCACCGGGGCAAATGGGTATTTGGGGCACTTAATTGGACAAACAAGAACTTTTGAGGCAAATGGGCACAGGGACGAGTAGGCATTGGGGGGCAAATGGGCACTTGGGGAATATGGGCGCCAGGAAACATGAGCATCAGAGCAAACAGGTATTTGCGGCAAATGGGCACTTTGGAGCATAATGGGCACCTTGGGACCGATCGATGGACATTAGGGCTAGTGAGCATTGGGGAAAATGGGCATTTGGGGCAAATGCACACCAGGAAAAATGAGCACCAGGGCAAATCAGCAATTGGGGCAAATGGGAATTTTGGGATCGATGGACATCGTTGAGATCGGGGGTTTTAGGGTCGGAGGGGTTGGGGATGGGGGGGCTGGAGTCGGGAGGTTGGGGTCGGAGGAGTTGGGGACGGGGGGAGAGTTGGGGTCAGGGGGGTCGGGGTAGGGAGGTTAATAGGGTCAGAAAGCTAGGGGTCGAGATGTTGGAGGTGTTGGGGTCGAAGGGGTTGGGGACAAGGGGGTTAGGGTTGAAAGAGTTGGGGACGGCCGGGGTTGGGGTCGGGGGGTTGAAAATGTTGGGGTCGGGGTGTTGAGGTCGGAGGGGTTGGGTACGGGGGCGTTGGGGTCGAGGGCGTTGGGATCGGGGGGTTGGGGACGAGGTGTTGGAGACGGGGGGTGGGGTTGGGGGTTTTGGGTCGAGGGTGTTGGGGTCAGAGGGGTTGGGGTCAGAAGGAGTTAGGGGGGTTGGGGTCGGGGGGGTTGGGATTGGGGAGTTTGGGATCAAGAGGTTGGGGTCGAAGGGGTTGGGGACGAGGGGGTTGGAGTCAAAAGGGGTTAGGGTTGGGGGGTTAGGGTCGGAGGGGTTGGGGTCGGGGGGGGTTGGGATTGGGGGGTGGAGGTCGGAGGAGTTGGGGACGGGGGGTGTTGGGGTCAGAAGGGGTTAGGGTTGGGGGGGTTGGGGTCGGAGGGGGTTGGGGTCGAGGGGTTGGGTTGGGATCGGGGACAACCGGGGTTGGGGTCGGGGGTTGGGGGTTGGGGATGGGGGTGTTGGAGTCAGAAGGGTTAGGGTTGGGGGGGTTAGGGTTGGAGTGGTTGGGATCGGGGGGTAGGGGTCAGAGGAGTTGGGGACAGGGGTGTTGGGGTCAGAAGGGGTTAGGGTTGGGGAGTTGGGGTCAGAGGGGGTTGGGGTCGAGGGGTTGGGATCGGGGTGTTGGGATCGCAGGAATTGGAGACGGGGGGGTTGGGGCCAGAGGGGGTTAGGGTTGGGGGGGTTAGGGTCGAAGGGGGTTGGGGTCGGGGGGTTGAGATCGAGGGGTTGGGGTTGAAGGGGTTAGGGTTGGAGGGGTTGGGGTCGAAGGGGGTTAGGGTTGGGGTCGGAGGGGTTGGGGATCGGGGACGACCGGGGTTGGGGGGTTGGGGCCAGAGGGGGTTAGGGTTGGGGGGGTTAGGGTGGGAGGGGGTTGGGATTGGGGGGTTTTGGTCGAAGGGGTTGGGGACGGGGGTTGGGGTCGAAGGGGTTGGGGACGGGGGTTGGGGGTTGGGGTCAGAGGGGGGTTAGGGTTGGGGGGGGTTAGAGTCGGAGGGGTTGGGGTCGAAGGGGGTTAGGGTTGGGGTCGGAGGGGTTGGGGATCGGGGACGACCGGGGTTGGGGGGATTGGGGCCAGAGGGGGTTAGGGTTGGGGGGTTAGGGTGGGAGGGGGTTGGGATTGGGGGGTTTTGGTCGAAGGGGTTGGGGACGGGGGTTGGGGTCGAAGGGGTTGGGGACGGGGGTTGGGGTTGGGGTCAGAGGGGGTTAGGGTTGGGGGGGGTTAGAGTCGGAGGGGTTGGGGATCGAGGGGATGGGATCAGGGGGTTGGGTTCGGAGGGGTTGGAATGGGGGGTGGGTGGGGTTGGGATCGGGGGGGTTGGGTCGGAGGGGTTGGGATCGGGGGGGTTGGGGTCGGAGGGAGTTAGGGTTGGGAAGGTTAGGGTCGGAGGGGGTTGGGGTCGGGGGGGTTGGGATCGGGGGGTTGGAGGGGTTGGGGTCGGGAGTGTTGGGATTGAGGGGGTGAGGTTGGGGGGTTGGAATTGGAGGGGTGCTTTTACGGAGAACTATGTTACTATCTACGTGTCATAAATTTTAGGAAAAAATTCTTTTTTTGTTTTTTTCACGCAATTCTACCTGATAAGTCTAAACAAGTTTGTTTTTAATGCAAAGCTTGGTAAGTAGCTTGAAATCGCTTTAACAAATCGAACATGACAGTAAAGGTGGTGGAATGATATTGCTTAATTTTCATTTTTTATTTATAGCGTAGATTAGTGTGAATCTTACCTAACGCTTATTACCATGTAAACCTGTTTTTCGATTTGCACGGTTCGGCTGTGCTCAATTTTCAGTTCCGTAGCCCAACCACGATGCGTTAACTTACTAAACAAACAAAGTTAACACGTTGCGTTAAGTACAACAAAAGTTGAGCAGTTTTCCGCCCCTTATCTCCATGTAATAAAGTTCATGAACGCTTTGATGGTTGGAGTGGTTTTTGTACCGGTAATTTGGTCACAGGGAGCGCCAACTCTCACTGAACCGTTTAAAGCACTCAGCCGGAATGCAACACACATGATTTTAGATTTTTGAAAGCCGAACACTTACGAACCACAAAAAATACCAGTTTAACTCATACCCAAAGCTATAGCGCAAAAATATTCTTAACAGGACAGGCACACAAGGTTTTAGTAACATGGCGAAGGAAAACGTTTGAAGTAGCAGGTAACACTTCAGTCAAGGCTGTATTAAGGGGGATCTGTGGGGGCAATTGCCCAGGGCGCCCGGCAAAAAAGGCCCTCCAACAACTACACAAGCTACGAAAAAGTGATTTAAGAAGGAAAGATATTGACTAGGCTACACGAGGTAAATGGGGCAATTTTGTAATCTGACGGGGCCTGGGACTTTCCGTCATTGACGTAACATAAAAGAATTGGCAAAAAGATGTGGCATAATGCTGTGTTACTTTAGTCAGACAAAAGTGTAATTCGAACTTTGCTTTCCCTCAACAATATAAAAGCCTCAACTAAGCTGGCCTAAATAAGCTAAAACATACACTTGAAACAGTAGGCCTACGGTACGGAATAACGTGGAGGTGCTTTTTTCGAGAGGCCCCGGAAAAACACTGAAGACCCCCATTATTTGAAAATCGACTTATTTCAGATGCCACAGCACACACTTCACTTCGGAAAAACAACTCAAGACTTATTTTATCGTCGATCGATTAAAAAGTACAGTACAAACCGACAATTGTGGCGGAGTGTCAAGTTAGGCGAAGCGTCAAGTTGGGGCCTGTCAGTGGTTTGTCATCCGTGGCCAAAGGCGTGATTCACATACAAGGCTGCTCAACTAAGTAATTATTTACCAGTACCTGCACGCAAAGTAACCGGTAAGCACGTAAGGACCAGTAAGACGCAAGGACGATTTGACGCGAGGACAACAACTTTCCCGACCCCAACCCCAACTCCCCCAACCCCAACCCCCTCGACCCTTTAGCTAATCGTTCACCTTTTTCTAATTTGATGTTGACACCAATTCCGAAAGAAGCAACTGAAATTTTTATTAACTCAAAATGGATAAATTTTAAACTCATCAAAAAAACGTTCAAAACTGAATAACGATTTCGAACAGAGGTTGAGCTCGCAATCATTCAAGCCTCGAGGCAAGCAAGAAGTGCCGCGCGTATCACATCTTGCGAACCTGAACGCTCGCAGAGACAACGGGCTGGAAACTCAACACAAGAACCATATCAGAAGGTTTTACACAAGAACAGCAAAGTAGAATACAGAATAGCCAACCCTAACCCCCTCTGGCCCCACTGC